>JAHRHZ010000021.1:43738890-43795506 GCA_024137785.1 Ginglymostoma cirratum
ATTAAAAAAATCAGTTCAGGACAACTGAAGTTACTATTTAAAAAATCGGTGAACAGCTGCCAAAGCGCATTACCCACATCATTAAAATACACAAAGTATGCAACAAGCAGAGTACACACCAGTTCTTCTTTGGCGTCTTCCAATTATGTCATTGACCGCCACCTTGAATCTTCTTGCTTCTTCTTCACTTGCAAAATTAAGTCCTATTTGACTTGCCTGGGAAAGAGGTCATTGCGAAATCATTGTTACTAGGAAAATGCAAGTTACGTTTTTCCATTTTTTAATCTAACCACATCAATTAACCAGTAAATAGAATCAAAGAAACCCTTTAGTACAGATAGAGGCATTCAGCGCATTGAGCTTTCACTGACCCTCTGACTCCACCCTGTCCCTGTAACTCTCACATTTAAAACAGCTAGCCCACCTAGACTAGAAAACCCTGGACACTACAGGACAATTCAGCATGGCCAATCCACACAACCTGCGCATCAGGAAGAACGCACAAACTGCAAATAGACAGTCACTGAAGGCTGAAAACGAATCTGGGTTCCCAGAGTAGATTGTGTGTGCAAAAATTAACAAAATTGTGTGAATCTGTATTTGTGTGAATTTGTATCTGTGTGATCAAGTATTATATAAGGGATGATCATTGGCTACTTGTATTACTATATTCATAGTTCACTCAGAGAACATGGTTTTTTAAATAAAGTGATTTGCATTAGAAAAGGATTAGATCTTCCGAGGAAAATCTTCCAATCTTTTACTGACCATCACTCCAGTTCTTTTTTAATACCATAAAAGACCTCTATTTCTGGCAGAAGATTCCAATCAGGGCTCCTTCAGGGATGCTGCGTGGTATGTCTATTCTGATCGGTCCCTTGTCAGGGGAAGGCAAAACAAGATCCTTTTTTGCAGCATTCTGATGTCATAATCAAGAAATTCAAAAGGTCCAGTCTCTCAAAACCATTTTGACAGCTGCACAGGGCAAGTATGTAAATTAAGTGTGAATTTAGGCTGCAGGAAGTTAAGATACCAGGGTGCAAGGGGGCCAGGTAAGCAATAGTGTACGTCAGATAGGTTGGTTGAATGGATGTCAGCTCCTGGGGTTAGAAGTGAGTTTTTGGGTTTGATGGCAGGGTGGTGTCGGGTCAGGTTCTGGAGGGCGTAAGGGACCCGGAAAGGGGGTAGATGCAGTTCAAGGTGAGAGTATCAATTTGGGGGTCAGATTAATTGTTACTTGGCATTTAATAAAGTCTAACATTTCCTGAGCAACCATTTACTTAACTGCGGGGGAAATTTCCAAATTCTCCAACTTTAATGGAACCATTCAAGTATCCATTAAGTGTAAAGAATCGCCCAGCGAAAACTCCAATTTCCTGGTCAATTCCTTCAGAGTTTGCTACGATGTGGATTCCACAACCTCCCATGTGCAACACCCAACTACGCTTCTGAAATGATTATCTGGCCAGGGGGATATCCAGGCCAAACACATGATCTAGTGACTTTTTGAAACAATAGAATATATACAAATTGGTTATAAGCAATATCCAGTAGTAGGGCCCATCCACTTTGTTCATGATATGCTATATACAATACTTCCGACTTCACCAATAATTCAGGCGATTGTTGTGATGTAGGGGATAGTTACTGAAAACATAGTTTACACTTGTCTGGCTCCTTGCATGACCACAGGACATGCCAAAACACTTTGCAGTTACTGCTTTCTTATAAGGACTAAAAAGCAATTAAACCAATTCACTTGCATGAAATTTATTGCAAAGGCTACTGTATTCAAGTTGAGAAGTTGCATACTAGTTTCTGTACTTCATTACTATGTCAAATCTTCAACTTGCTGAGGACTGCTTTTAATTAAAATTTGCCTTCTTTTAAAAATGAAGGGCAAAGGGATAGGAAACTGCAGCACTAGTTTCCTATTCTGGTCCTTCCTATCCTCTAGTTTTCCAAAACCGTTGAAACTTTGTTTTTTGATTGAGTGGTCAATGAAGTCTATACCTGAAGTGCAACTTCCAGAATAAATCACTCAGATTTTGCAGCCTAATATGGTGCAATCAACAAAACTAGGCACATTCACATATCTTTCAAGGCTGGGGGAACATAGCTGAGGTAGGAAGAAAGGAGCTGTCTAAAGTGGTCGTTTAGCTTCAAGTGTGTCCACTATTCAATAAAGTTATGTCCAATTGGTGACCCAATTCCATTTACTTGTCCTTTGTCTCCTATTTGTGAATAGGTTTATTACTGTTAACAAAAAGGGATCGCACTGAAATACTTAGGAAATGATCTGATCTGCAGCCACAAACCTATGGTGTGATGGTTGACCCAACTGTACACAGGGCATGGAAATGACTAGAAGAGCAATAGCAATTGGAGATTCTACAGTTAGGAGAGTCACAAGTTACTATAACCATAGAGCTGAATTGAGGATGGTATGTTGCCTCCCTGGGGCCAGGTTCAGGAATGTCAAAGTGGGAGGATGAACTTAGAGGAATTGCAGCGCACGTTGGTACCTCGTGGCCTTGAGAGGAACTTGGAGTGGAGAGAAAGATCTAGCTCTAGCGGATCACGTAGGCACCAACAACGTAGGGAGAATTAGCAAAGAGGTCTTACTGAGGGTTTACAAGCTGCTTGGGGCTAAATGAAAAATCAAAATCACAAAGATAATAATCTTCGATCACTATCTGAGCTATATGCAAATTGTGCAGGGTAAATAAGACTACGGGGTAAAAGTAGGGCTCGACGGTTGGAGTGGGAGAAATAGGTTGCCATATGTAAGGCACCGGCATCAGTACTGGGGGAAAGGAGAAGTCCATCCGAATGGAAAAGTTCATTTCAATCATTGTGACCAGAGTTCTGATGAATCATCTACTAAGGACTGTAGACAGCCCTTTAGAGACTGTGAAGGGAAGTTATGAAAATCAAAGAGAAACGAGCCAGAAGAGCTGCAGCGTAGAGAAGAGACAAATCATAATCAAAGTACATCAGGAACGAGAAAAAGTAATGCATGAGTCTAGTAGAAATTCAATTCAGAATAAGCATTTGTAACAAGATAGACGAACTTACAGCATAAATGGAAATAAATTATATTGAAAGCAATTAGAGAAACATGGCGGTAGGGTGAACTCAACATTCAAGGGTATTTTGAAGCTCTGACAAATAGGTAAAAGAGGTGGGATAGCATTATTAATGAAGTGTTTATCAGTGCAGTGATTATCAGTGATATATGTGAAATAGATTGTAATGTGAAAACAGTTTGGGTGGAAATAAGAATAGCAAGGGAAAGAAATCATGGAATGGAATCTATACAGTGTGGAAACAGGCCATTCGGCCCCACTGGTCCACACCAACTCTCCGAAAAGCATCCTACCCAGACTCACCCCTTCTACCCTATCTCTGTAACCCTGCATTTCCCATGGCTAATCCACCTAACCTACACATCCCTGGACATTAAGGACAATTTAGGATAGCCAATCCACCTAACCTGCACATCTCTGGACTATGAGAGGAAACTGGAGCACCCGGAGGAAACCCACAGAAACACTGGGAGAACGTGCAAACTCCACACAGATGTACATCAGAGGGTGGAACTGAACCTGTGTCCCTACCGCTGTGAGGCAGCAGTGCTAATCACTGACCCTAATGGCAGTCTCCTACAGGCCCCTGAAGAGCTGTTGCACTGCAGGACAAAGTATAATCAGGAAATAATGAGGTGTATACCAAGGGCACTACAACTGTAATGGGTGATTTTTATCTGCATAGTGAGTGGACAAATTAGATGGGCAAGGCAATATGGAAGGCAAATTTGAAGAATGCATCAGGGATTGTTTCTTCAAACAGCACATTGTGGAACCTATCCGTGAACTACCTATTTTTGGTTAGCAATGTAAAAGGAGGTAGAATTAATAAGAGAATTCATAGTTAATGATCTTTTAAAGGGGTAGCAACCACAACATAGAAGAACTTCAAATTCAGTTTGAAGGACAGCCACTCGAGTCTCAAAGCAGTGACCTCAAATTAAATAAGGTTAATTTCAGAGATATGAAGAAAGAGCTGTCCCCAAAGTATGTTGGGAAATTAGTCTAAGTGGATCAACAGTAGCAGACATTTCAGCAAAAATTTATTCCAGTCAAAAAGAAAGCACTCAATGAGAAGGATGGACCATCTGTTAACAAGGAGGTAGAGTACAGTATCAAACCAAAAATGGAAGCATCTAAAGACGTGGAAAGTAGTAGGCCAGAGGATTGGGAACATTCTGGAACTCAGCAGTGGATGATTAAAAACTGAACAGGAAAAATGGATGATGAAAATACATTGGCAAGAAATATAAAACAGCAACAGCTTCAACAGATACATGAAAAGAGTAGCCAAGGCAAGGACCCTTGGATGATGCAACTGGACAACCAGTAACAGGAAACAGAAATCGCAGATAACTGAAATTAACATTTGTATCAGCCTTCACAATGCAAGACACAACAAACATCCAAAGCTAACAGATAAACAAGCTGCTAATGGAAGGAAAGATCTTGTAACAGGCTTTATCGTGCAAGCCAAAACAATTAATAAATTAATGGAACTAAAGGCAGACAAGTCACTAAGACCTGTTGGCCTGTATCCAAGGGTTTCAAGGAAGTAGATGCAATGATAGCAGAAATAACAGTCGAAATATTCCAGAATTCATCGATTCCCAGAGTGTTCCAGCAGACGGGAAAACTGCTCATATGACACCCCAATTCAAGAAAGAAGGGAGACAGAAAATAGGAAACCAGCCAGAAATAAGCAAATATCAGTCACTGGCAAAATGCTACAGTCCATTAATTAAGGAATAAATACCAAGACATTTAGGAAAACTTAATGCAATCAAACACAGTCAACATGGTTTTGCAAAAGGGAAATCAGGTTTGAAAAACGTGCAAGAGTTCTTTTGGATAAAGGGAATCAGTAGGTGCAGTGTTTTTGGATTTCCAGGAGGCATTCAATAAGGTACCACATAAAAGGCTATAGCACAAAATAAGAGGTACCGGGGATAAGGTACTAACACAGATCAAGGATTGGTTAACATACAGAAGACAGTCAGGATTAATTACTCTTTTTCACGTTGGAAAAACGTTATTAGTGGAATGCCTCAAAGAACACTTCTAGGGTCTCCACTAACTATATCAGTGACTTGGAAGGGCAGTGCATAATGCATCCAGATTTGACAATACAAAAATAGGTGGGAGGGCATATTGTGATGAGGACATTATGAATCTCCAGGATAGGCTGAATGAATGCATAAAACCTCGACAGACGGAGATTAATATAGGACAGGGAGGTCAAGCACTTTTGTTGAAGTAATCAAATGACAGTCTATTGTTTAAACAGAGATAGACTCCAAAAAGAGAGTGTAGTACAGGAGGATCTGGACGTTCTTGTGTATGAAACAAAGTCAACATGCAAGTAAGTAATTAAGACGACAAATGGAATTTTGTCCTTTGCAACTAGGGGCTTGGAGTTTAGGTGAATGGCTAGAAAGATGGTACAGGATGAAGGCTTTAGATTATTTGGACGTTTGGATATGTCTGGGGGTGCTGAAACTGTTAAAACGTCAATAGCGTTCACCTAAACAGAATCAGGCTAATAGCCTTGTCGACTGAAAACAAAGTGCTGTTTCAACCAGATTGACACCTAATATATACCTGGTACTGTTTCTGACTGCTCAAATACCTTCTTCATTTACCAGGATCGATTTTCTAACTTGATGGTAGAGGGGAATATGCTGCACTACCAGGTTGTGGATTATATTTGAATACAATTTTGACGCTACTGATGGCTCACCGTGCCTCAAGGACGCCCAGCTCGAGTTGCTAACTGTTAAAAGTCTGAAGTCACACTATTTAGTGTGGTGATAGTGCCACATGACAGATAGACAGTAACCTCACTGCAAACACAGGGATTTGTTTCCACAAGGACTGTGTGGTGGTTACCTCTACTAATACTAACCAAACACTTCTGGCCTGGAACTTTCAAACTCAAGCCCTTACACTAAAGTAACCTACTTCCTAACTTATCTGAATTAACTCCTACTCCCTCTCTCATACCAGGTTTAAAAAAACTACGGTTGCTGAAAATGAACAAGTCCTCCTATACAGAGACTGAAATATACATGCCAGTGGTTCAAAATCTAAACTCCATAAATGTTATTAAAATATGTGCAAATTACACACCTTCCATTAGTAAACCAGATAGGTTTTTACAATGATCAACAACAGTTTCAAGGTCATCATCAGACTTTTGAATCCATATTTTTAATTCAAATTCTAACACCTGCCATCGTGGGATTAGAACCTGGGGTCACCAGAGGATTATCTGGGTCTCTGGATGTCTATTCGAAACAATCACAATGTCATCACCTCCTTCTAATGTCATCATTGACTGTAGTACACTTTGGGATACCCTAGGTCATGAAAGGAGGCATATATACATGCAAGTGTTTTGTTAAATATTTAAAGTGAAAAAATGCAGCTCATGCTTTGAGATGGTTGAACATTTTATTTTCAAATGTTGTATGTCTCTTAGCCAACAGATATTTAGTTACCCTAGAATGTGTTAATTTAGTATGCTATGCCTCAAGACCAATCACAACATTTATTTTTAAGAAATGTTTAACCTTCATTGCAAAGCATGCTCATCATCATTATAAAACTATTATTAAACATTAAAAGTCATAAAACTAGACAGTAAAACGATAAAATAACATACATCACCAATAAAAGTATGGAAGTATGATCGAGATGGATTGTAAACAAAATTGTTGTACATTTCCTGCTCCCACATTAATCTCCCATCCTATGGTAGAAAGAAAAAATTAGTTAAGTATCAATTTGAAGAACAAGAACTGGCACTGAAATGGGGCTGTACAACTGAAATTGTCCTCAGGAAATTTGAAACATAGCTTTCATACTAACTCAGATTTAAAAGAAGGGTACAAATCAAAGAAAGTAAATGCTCATAAAAAATGTTAATATATTTTACAAAAAGCCAAGTTTTATGAATGCTAGAAAACTGAAATAAGCAAAATAGCTAGGTACACTCAACAGAGCTGACAGAATCTGTACAGAAAGAGAGAAAGAGAAAGTTACTACAACAGGTCAATGGCCTTCCATCATAACAGAAATGATAACTAATTCTCTCTGATCGACTGCCCGTTTCCTCCGAACAGCAGCCACCTTCCCACCTTCCCTCAGTGCAAAAATACTGGCAAGGGTATTTCAGAAATTTGGTATTGTCGGATAGTTTATAAACTATGTATTTAAATTAAAAGGAACAACAGTGCACAGTGGAATTAAGGCTCACCAACCGTCTAGCGAATTGAGTAGGAAATATTTTATTAAAGAATTAGGAAGAAAAGACCTGGAGCACACAACGAAAACACAACAGGTTTCAGATTTGGTGTGGGGCACTGGACGAACAGAAAGACACTGGGCAAGAGACTGGTAGTAAGGACCAAATTATGGGCTTACAAGGAAATAGAATGGCAGAGCTTCATGCTTTCCCTTTGTTCTTGGCTCTTGGCATCCAGATTTTTAAATTCTGAGAAGTATTACTACAGGATGTAATGACACCCCTCCTAGACATACTGGCAAACACTGTAGGAAGAGACTGAAAATATTTTGCTGTAATGTACATAAACAAACCAAACATGTTTGAAAACAATTCAACTGATGGCTAGCACGTCAAATTTGTATTTTCTTTTAAATCAATCTGTTCAGAGATGTTATGACAAACCTCTGGATCAGGTAAGACTTGAATCCAGACCTTCTAGTCCAGACATAGGGACACTGCTACTTCATCACAACAGCCCTCTCTGAGCAATTGAGAGTATTTAGTTTCAAACAGAAAACATTTGTCAAGGTATATCTCAATACAACTAACACCAAAATCCATCACTTTTGTATTGAGATGGTTCTTTGTCTCTATAGCTTCACTAAGGTGTTAAAAGTTCTGCAAACACTGTTTACTAAAAGCAGAGATCTTAGCTTATCAGCATTCTTGCTATGTAATGTTGTCAAGAATTTATTCCCATATTTGTAACAATTTTATTCACTGGTTAGAATAGTCATCAAATACTCAACAACTCAGGTGGATGAAGAAATGCTTCAAGAATGCCTTCAAAGCCTCACTAGAAGAAATGCAATAACCACACTAACACTTGGGAATCTCTTACCCAAGATTACCCAGACTGGAGAAGTAGATTCCGAAGTTGCCAATCACTGAGAATCTCTGCCAAGCGCAGATGGAGCGCAAGGGCTAATAACAGAAGGAACATTTGAAAACATGAACATCCCATCCACATTCCTCTTCAAACACCACCTTTAACCCTTGTGGCAAGGTATGTGGATCCAGCTTTGGACTATTTAGTCACTTCAGGACTCAACTCCAGAACAGAAGGAGGTCACCCTCAGTTTTGAGCGACTGCCCTGGAAGAAGAATATTGATTCATTTCACTTATTTTATAGCCACCATCTTTGCCCCAAGGGAAGTTAACAGTGAACCACAATGCTGTGTGTCTGGAGTCACATGTCAAGGCCAGATAAGGATGACAGATTTCCTTCCCTAAAGGACATTAGTGAAATAGATGGGTTTTTCCTGACAATCAACAATTGCTACAGGCCAACAAGTCAGTTAAATAAAAAAAAAAAAACAGAATTTGCAGAACTTCAAAATGTCAAATGACCGTTCAGTTTAACATCAAATCTGAACGATCGCAAATTTCTGTACAATGCGTTACAAACTTTATAGTATCACTGACACTTACTTAGATAATGGATGAATAAATTCTATGATATGGAGGTGCTGGTGTGGACAAGGTCAGAAGTCAGACAACACCAAGTTATAGTCCAACAGGTTTATTTGAAACACAAGCTTTTGAAGCGTTGTCCTGACTTCAACTGATGAAGAGACAACGCTCTGAAAGCCTGTGATTTCAAATAAACCTGCTAGACCATAACCTGGTGTCATCTGAATAAATTCCAAAAAGATATTTTCCAGTCCTGTAAATCCCTACGTACCTAAAAACAGCAGCATACTTGACATCGCTTTTAGGTATTTAATAAACTTGACTAATTGTGGTATTTAATCCTGACTTTCAGCATGCTCAAGCTATAAGGACTGCTTGAATTCATTATTTTGGAATTTGATGTTCTAAACCATGGCAATTTTTTTGTGCTCATGCACGTTCTCTTTTTGTGTGAATATTTTGGCAAGATCAAATTTGAATTTGGAGTTGTTCGGTTCATCTTAGTCTCTTGTACCAAGATTGTGACTAAACATTACATTGAGGTCTTGCGCCAACCTTAAAATTACAGTTGTCATTTGCCTGAGGCCTGCAAAGATTTTAGAAGAATCTTGAGTTGAAACGCACAAAATTTTGAAGCCATTTAACAGTGTAAATCCTGAGAGGTGTTTCACCTTAAGGGGAAATCTAGAACTTGGGGGTGGGGAAGGGAGGCGGCAGAGTTTCAAAATAAGGGATATTCATTTAAGACATGAATGAGGGAGAACTTCTTCTCTCAGATTGTCTTTGAAACACTTCCACAGCAAACAATGGAGCCTGGGTCATTTTAATACATCGAAGACCAGGAGTTAGACAATTTTTTTTGATCGACAAGGAGTCGAAGATTACAGAGGACAGGCAGGAAAGTGAAGTTATGGCCACGATCAAATTTGTTAAGTTCCTGCTGAATGAGACAGCACGCTCCAGGAGTCGAATAACCTATTCTAATGTTTATTATCATCTGTACAAATCACATCCAATACAGCAATTATAATCTAGGATTGCTCTTCTTCAGAGAGAAAAACTATCTTTGATCATTGCTGATGAGGTGTCATTTTTATTACAGCATTCTGTTACACATCACTTACTGGGATGCCAGCACTGCACAAGTGTTTTTTAGCCGCGTTTTAATAGCTTTTGTTTCTCTGTAATATTAATTACTTTCTGTTGATCTAGATTTCCTCCTTTGAGTGAACTGACTTTGGCTTCATTAGCTGGATTTCTCAGTTACAATGCTGCCTTTATTGTGGTAGATTATACATGGAACTTAGACCAGGTAACATACTGATCTTTAGATGAAATATTTTTCCAAGGTATGAAATATTTCTCAAACTCATTCATTAACAAATTCAGTTTTCAATAAATTCTTCCAACATTCATGTTAAATACTTATGAAAATTTACGTACTCTTGCCTCTTCATCCTTTGCAAAGTCAAAATGTCAATCCAAGGTAATTTCTATTGCAAACAAGATTTTATGGTCATCATTAGACCCTTAATTCCAGATCTTTACTGAATTTGAATTTCACCATCTGCCATGGCAGGATCTGAACTCAGGTCCCCAGAACATTAGCTAAGTTTCTGGATTTATAGTCTGGCGATAATATCACTAGGCCACTGCCTCCCCTTAGTGAACCATAGTGATCTCGGATGTAACAAAAATTGAAACATAATCAAATAGATTCAATATCAAGAAATGACAGTGGTAGACAAGAAGACAGCATAGCCTTATATATCAAAAACACCTGGAAATGGTTTAGCCTCAAAGTAAATTTCTAATTTGAGACTTCAAGTAAGGACAAAAAAAACTCAAACTTCCACTGGGTTCTGCTCCAGGTCAGCAAGAAACGGATTGAGAGAGAGAACGGGAATGTTAGTTATTTTAATGGAAAATTGGAAGTGGCTCAGAGTCAGAATTGGTAAACAGACATTATGTGCACAGCTGTTTCATGATCCAGTTTCTCAAGGAAGCCACAACAGCCAGTGCTAATTTTGACCTGGCACTTCCAAATGACCGAAAAGAGACACAGCAACTGGAAACCGCATCAGCCAAGAGATAGTAAGTACAGGGTGAGAAATGTCAAAATAAATTATCCAATTAGAAAACAACTGAACTCAAAACAAGGGAAAATGAATACAAATGCACTGGGATAGGCAATTCAACACTTCACTGGAGGATATGTGCAACACCTCTAAAAGACAGCAAATATTAAAACATGCAGGATAAGCTCATCTTCATAAGGAACTAATGAAACTCAAACAAATACTTACCTTAAATGGACTAAATTAAAAATCAAGCGAGAGGTATAAATGTCATCTACAAATCCAGCGTAAAAGAGATTTATTTAGATAAAGAAAATGCAGAAACTTGTTACAAGGGTGCTCTCAGAAGGTCAGAGACAAATTATGGGGAGGAAAGCAAAGCTGTAGAGACTAAGAACCATCTCAATACCAAAGTAAGAAGGCAATCAGAGATGGAAATCTGAAAATATACAACTGGCCTGCAAGTGAAATATTTAATTTTGTAATTCGTTAAGTATTTTGTAATTCATTAAGTATTCATTAATAACAAGCACTGAAGAACTGCAGATGTTGGAAATCAGAAACTGCTGAAAAAGTCAGCAGGTCTGGCAGCATCTGTGGACAGAGATCAGAGTTAACGTTTCAGGTCCGGTGACCCTTCCTCAGGATTGACGGTAGCTAGGAAAAGGTTGTCTTTTTTAATGCAGAAAATAGGGGGTAATAAGTAAACAATAGTGGAGTTAGAGCCCAAGAAGAGAGAACTGTTGGATAGACAAAGGAGCGGATAACAATTAGCATAGACTGGGTGACCATTTCGCAGAACACCTATGTTCTGACTGCAAAAAAGACCAGGAGCTTCCATTTGCCTACCACTTCAACGCACCCTTTGCTCCCCGGAAAACACGTCTGTCTCAGGCTTACTTGTAGTGCTTCAGTGAAGCTCAGTGCAAGTTCAAAGAATAGCACTTCATTTTCCGCTTGGGATTTCTACAGCCTTCTGGACTCAATATCAAGTTCAACAAATTTTGGGTTTGATGCACCTTCTTAGGCATATAAACAATTTTAGGCTGTAGATTGAGAGCCAATAATTGATTAGCTTTACTGAAAGCTAAGAATACCTACTTGTATCACGCTGAAAGAAATGGAACTCAAATCTCAAGAATAAAAGCTTGTGTGCCAACATGCTTCAGGCTGCCCTTACCTTTATATCATAAACGCGGATAAAGTAAGACCTTTGAGGATTGTCTTTGATAAGGCAGGCGACTCCACAGCACTTTTTTGTCCAATGCGAACTGCGCTCTGCAGCAAATACTTGAACAACGGCTGATGATAATGTCTGGAAGCAGAAAATAAGTAATTATAGAGGTAATGTTTAACAAAAGGCAGAAAACATCCAGTGTCATACCACAATGATCATTGCTGGGTCTATTATTGTTTGAGATGTACATAAATGACACCGGACCTAGTAATCAATGTTGGGGGGTCGGGGGAGGGACAGTAAGAGAAGGCGTGGCTGAGGGGGCACACAATGGAGAGGGCCTGGCATTCCAACTGGAATTCCATCAAACACATTGAACTGGACCTAATATACAAACTACTGAAAAACCAAACCACCCCTTCAAACTGAGGCATATAAATAACAAACGGGTCAGAACACCAAAGCTTCACCGGAGGGGCACTGATGATGTTACCTAGCAGGGTGACGAAACACCTACAATCAAACATACCGGCTCAGTGAGCAAGTCTGCAACCTCATGCATTACAGCAACCCAACAAGGCTCTTCCAAAACGTGCCCATATTTCTCAACTCCACAGCTAATTTTTAAAAAAAAAAAAAAAATTCAGAATGCTACAACACCTCCAAAGCTCCCCCAATGTCACAAATAATTTCCCCCATGACTGTTAACATGCTATAATATCCTCCTCATTCTGTCTGTAGTCTTTGATAGAATAGACACTATTTACCTCTGCTGCCTCTTTACCATTTCCCAGCTGAACAGGGCTGTTCTTAAAGTCGTATATCCAGTCACATTTGGAGCACATCTTCCACAGCTCTCATTACTATCTCAAGTTTCTCGAGCTACTACCCCTTGTTCACTCCCAATTTCTCACGTATATGCTCTGCAGCAACATCTTCAAACCATGCCATGATCTGCATGCATACTAAAGAAACCAAGTTCTCTCATCATGATTTCACTCGGCTACGCCATTGCATCCGTGTTGTTAATCAGTTTCACCAAAATCCAGTCCTGACTGATCTGAAACGTCCTCCAATTAAACAGTGGGAAGATTGAATCCACTATATTTGGTCCAGAGCTCAACCTTCACACACACATTCTTTCCATCAGTTTGGTTTCCGACTTACAACTTATGCTATTACCTGTCTCCCACCCATGCCTAAACATACTTGGAGCCAAAATCCTCTTTCATGCTTTTTCTTTACGAAACCTAGACCGAGACTTGACTGTACCAACAGCAAGCCTGGCTAGTCTCTCATTTCCCAATCTCCATACAGTTGAGTTCAAATTGCACCAAAGTTTCTAACACCATCACTCTGTGGATGCTGAACTGTGATGATTTCTGGTCACCAAAATGAATCTTGATCTCTTTCCATAAAATAGTAACTTTGCATTTACATGCTGATACCCAAGTCCGACAATGAAATGATGAAAAATTCGACTGTACACGTTCTCCTATTTTTGAACAGCAAGCTAAAATTCAGACCTAACACTAACATTTCACTAAGTGTTTATAGAAACCGTGTGACAAAGTGCCTTAATCTTGACAAGAGAGAGTAATAGCCTATGTATGAAATCTCAACTTTTGTCTACTCTATCTTTTGCAATTTTGGATATTTGTGCTGGATTCGCAAGATAAAAAAACCCAGCCCACAACTGGCAGACAAGACTCCAGGCCAGCGAAGGAATGGGAGATGTACATTACTGATATCTAATTTATGTGCACTGGCCCATTGCCCAGACTCAAGCATAAATGCTGAGGAAGAATTAATGTCAGACGGACTTCCACACTATTGCTTCTGCCTGAGTCTTAAAGAAACATTAGGTAATCTAAGCAGGCAGTACAAACATAAATTTAACTTTGTTAAAATCAATTTTAATTTGAAGTCTACCCATGGGACGGCAATATGATTATATATGCATAGCAGCTAGTCTCAATAAGTTTTTAAGAAAGCCATCCTAGATTGTTCTATGATCTGAAACATTGTTAATATTAGACCAGGTATTAATATAAACTACTAAAATCTTTCAAAAGATTAATGCAAGTAAGAGCCAACACTTCTTGTGTTGATTTAAAAAAAATTCAGAATACAATTGAAAAGAGTTAAAATACAGATTATCATGTAACCTAATTTTAACCATAGAAAATGTTGGAAAAACTCAGTAGGCCTGGCAGCATCTGTGGAGTGAGAAACAGAGTTAATGTTTTGAGTTCTGAAGAAGTCATATTGGACTCGAAAGAGTAAACTTGGTTTCTTTCTCCACAGATATTGCTAGACTGGCTGAATTTATCCTGTATTTTCTGCATTTGCTTCAGATTTCCAAGATCTGCAGTATTTTGCTTTTATGCATATACCTCACTGAAACAATACCACAGCCAAGAAACTTTTGAGAAGTTGAGAAAACAAAACTTTGATCTCAAACAACCTTCAAGTCAAGGTTTAAAGGAAGAACTTGACTTTAATAATTCCCAAACAAAAATAATTTCTTATAGTACAGTCATTATTATTACATAAGCAAATATAATAACCAATGCACACAGGAATAACCAACAAACAACCAAACTGCTTTGGTAGCTCTTGCTGCTGCAAGAATAGCAATCAGAATATAAAGAACTCTTCAAGAGAGGATATCTTCAGAATGTGCAAAAGCATCCTGCATGCTCAACTTCAGGAGGAAAAAAAAAAACTTCATGTTATCACCTCATTGGAAATATTGCTGCCAGTACATCAGAAAATGCATAATAATTTTGCATTTGAGATCTGGAGTGGGGTTTGAATCTATACATTTTAACTCAGGAGTTCTAATCAGTTCCACTAATCTGACACCTCAAATCGGAATTCCCAACATCATGGACTTATAGTTTTAAAAATGAGCCCACTCATCCGATATTTTCGCCCGAGGGTGAGGTACGAGTTAGAGATAGGCTCGTCTCCAGGTGGGCAGATGGCAAGGCTGGATTATTAGAAGGGCCAGTCCAGCAACAGTCCGCTCACCCTAATCTTGTTCAGTTAATGGCTCAGCATTAGTCCGTTTATTCAGCTTGAAGGGAATTTTTTTGATTGTTTAGTAGTCAGCTTTGTGTAGTAGTGTGGAGGTGCTAGATTTGGACTGGGGTGGACAAAGTTAGAAGCTTTATGAAGTCTCCAACCTTATTCTTTCTTTAGCAGAATTAAAAATGTTTTAAGAGGATTCAAGCGTTCAGTGATAAAATACTATAAAGGTTATAATATGATACATTTTACCCCCAAAGAGAATTTCAAAGCCTATTTGCTTATTCTTTTCAGTTTCAGAAGCATTTCAAGTATTGAGAATTATTATATTACGGCTCATTGATTCTCTGCATTAGGATGGTTAGGATGATTTCTTAGTATGATATTGCAAATTTATCTGATGCAAGCTTGATGTTTGCATGGAATATTCAAACTTGTATAGTTTAAATAGTTTGAAATTGCTCTCAGGTGTCCTATGCCAACTCAACAGAACAAAGAACCAACTCTTAGCTTAATACAGTGACTGGCAATCATTGAGGCTTACCAATGACTTGGATGGACAGCTTGATGGCCACAGGCCTCCAATAACAAGACATCTGAGCACTTATTGTATTTCAATCCCTCACACACAACAGCTGAGTGTGTAGTGGTTTTAGATTCACACAGTAGTGCTTAGAAAAAAGGTCAAATCAGAGACCTAGATACTTCAGTACAACCTATCACTTTATATTTTAAAGAGAAAGTGAATGGGAGTCTATAACTTGGCGCACCAAGATACATGTCTGTCCTCATTGTTTTATAGTTTACTGTTCACATAACTGCTCTGACCTACGATGCCAAGAGTACAAATTCATTTCTCTTTTTGAAGTGAAGAATCACGTAATGACACTTGCACATTGTAGCAGTTAGATTCAATGCTGTCCTGGATCTTCTGCCTTGCCTTGCCTTTTACTCACATTCAGATTCATCAAGAATGCAAATATTCATTATGTATTGCTGACAGCATGTACAGGATCTGAAAATGATATCAGCACTCAAGCTCTGTGGTTTGGACTAAAGCACCAATGTGACCGGATGGAAAAAGAATGCCTGATGCAAAACTCTTGGCCCATGGCTGCACAAGGAGATCTGGTAGACTGGTCTCTGATGTAATCATATCAGTTTTTGCAAGGCATTAGTAATGATGGAAATTTAGCCACTTTCCTTTTAAAAAGAATTTTAGCATTTGGAAGCTGATTCTATAATTGAAGATTTATCTAGAGAAAAAGTATAGATGGTAAATATTAATTCAGCAAGATTTAAAGATTTAACCTGTATCTGAACCACAATGTTCTACTTCCATATCCCTTAATAGCTTTATCTAATGAACATGAGTTGTCAGATCATCAATTGCTCAAATTGTCAGGTTTTTAAAAGAAGTGTTTTTCAGATATCCATTAGCCTGATTTTAAATTTCGTTTTACAGGCTCAGCATCTAATTTAAGTAATACCATGTGACTGAAAATTGAAAGCAATCTTGATTCTGCTTAGTAAAGGAATACTTTAATTGAGTCACTAAGTACAAGTGGGCTTAAAATTAATGTCCAGTCAGACACGTGACTGAATACAAACGACGCTGGTAAAGTGCAAAGTTGGTATAGGAGGTGGGAGACTGGAATAGAAGAGTGACAAAGTGCATTTGTATGGACCAACTAATGTGCACGAACAAAACATTCCAACAGTAGTAGAGAATACTTGTACTTCAGAACTAGCCACACACCTAGCAAACCTGTTCCAGTACAGCTAGAATACAACACCTACCTGACAACATGGTAATTATAAGAACATAGGAACGGAATAGTATTATCTGAGCAAATGATATGCCTTCTGTTGTGGCATTACTTTGGTGAAAGGTCAATATATTACTTAGTCGTGCAGGCTGAACTCAGGATGCAAAACCTGCTGCCTGCCAGTTATCTTGGAGATGGTTACATTATCTGAAGGGAGATGTCAATGTTTCTCAGGTGACAATATTTCTGTACATCTTTGACTGGATTTAAACATCACCACTTTTCCCTTGTAAGCAGAGAATGCATTAGTGGACTGTTCAACCAGTCGAGTTATCATAGCTAAGCAGATGCCCATATCTACCCATCCACTATAGCAGGGCTATGGGATACAGAACAGGATTGAGCCCTCGGATCCTTTTCTTTTGTCAACCCTTATGTCTGTGGTAATAGCCTTATTCAGTATCCTCATAGTCAATGTCATATGGTGATCGATCTTGTCACAATTATGCCAGCGTGGTATACATCTGGCAGTCAGCCTCATTATGGACACCTCCCACTGGCTGAGCACAAAGTATTATTGATGCAGATTGTGTAGCACAGTTAAACAATCAGCCCTTTCAGGTTGAAAAGCTGCTGAGGAGAAACAGGAAAATAAGGAGACAAAATCTGGGGAAGGAGCAGGAAAAGCAAAACTTTGAATCCATGCCAGCAAATGGCTGTGGATTCTTGATCAAATTCTGGAGTGTCAGACGGTGGGGGGGCTACAATGCAGGGCCTCTCAGTGGTCATGAGGGCCCACTGTTACAAATAAACTGCAGCGATGGCTTTTGCTTGCTCCAGTGCCAAGTTTGCTTGTTGCTACTTTTTTTTTAAAAAAATCCCACACACCACCAGGTCATTGCTACTACTGGAGGTTGCGGTGCTTAAATAGCTGTTGCAGAAATAGGTTGAAGAAATAATTAGGAGGGACGATGCAACGAGGGGAGTGGATTTTCTGCCAGAGCACCAAGTTAAGAAGGTACACTGGACAAAGTTAAATAGCTTACTTACTGCTGGATTCATTCTCCTTGGAAGTCAAATAGTTTAGCCAGTAGAGGGCATCTTGATGACATCCCTGCCAATGTGCAGGCTAAAGTCAGAAGTCACACGACACCAGGTTGTCGTCCAACAGGGTTATTTGAAATCACCAGCTTTCTTAGCACTGCTCTTTTAACAGGTGAAGTGCAGCATGTCACGTGCAGGCTAGCAATTGTCTGTCTTACTCAACACCAAAGGGGAGCTGATGTCTCGTATTTTGCTGACATAGGAACAACAGCAAGATTAAGCCAAACAGTGCGTTGAGCCTTCTCCAGCATTCTAGACCATTTACCTAAACATAATTTTCCTCTGTATTCCTCGTATCCCTCGATGGTATTCATATCGAGAAATCAACTGATCTCCATCTTGACCATTTGACTGAGGTTCCACAAGCCTCCAGACCCCAGGGAATACCAAAGATTCGCCGAGTGAAGAAATTCCTCCTCACCCCAGTCTTAAATCATACTGAGACTAATTTGTCCGTTTCCTAGATCCCGTAACCACAGGGAACATCCTTCTGAATCTCCCTTCTCTAGTGCTTTGAGGTTCGTAATTTAAATGTGATCATCTCATTAATTTTAGTCCAGTTCCCTCAATCTCGCATGAGACTATCTTTCCATCCCAAGAATTGGCCTGGTGAACTTCAGCTGCACTCTATCTTGGATAGCATATTGTTCTATAGCCAAGGGACTAACACTGCACGCACAGGAACAAGAGTAGGCCATTCAGCCCCTCAAATCTGCCATTCAACAAGGTCATGCTGCTCTGTGGCCTAACTCCATATTCCTGTCTTTCTCCAATATCCCTCAATACATTTGCTTAACAAAATTTTATCTCAGATTTAAAATTAACAACGGATCCTGCATCCACAGCTATTTGTGGAAGACAAACATCCACCACCCTGTGTGTGGAATTGCTTCCTAACATCTCTTGAATGGTTTGGCCCTAGGTTTTACATCATGCCCCCTAGTTCTAGAGTCTCCAAGCAGTGGAAACAGTTTATCCACCCTGAATTGCCTTGATATGTCCTGTTCAAAAAGCAAGACAAGTCAAATAGAGCCAATAACTGCCCTGTCTACTCTCAATAAGAGAAGTGATCAGAAAAGTGTCATTGATGGGGCCATCAAGTGGCATTTGCACAGCAATAATCTGCTCACTGACATTCTGTTTAGGTTTCACTACAGCCTTTCAACTTCTGACCTCATTATAGCCTTAAACGAAACACAGACGAGAGCTGAACTCCAGAGAATATGGCATATGGAGTTCATAGAACGTACAACAGTATAGCTCAGGAACAGACTTTTCAGCCCATTATGTTGTGACAAAACATAACACCAAATTAAACTAATCCCTTTGACATGTCCTTGGTCCATATACCTCCATTCTTTGCATATTCATGTGCTTATCTGAACATCTTAAATGCCTCTATTGCATCTGCCTCCAACTCCACCCTGGCAGCGCTTCTAGGCACGTACCACTCAAAAAAAAAACTTGCCCCTCACATCTCTTTTAAACTTTCTCCCTGGTATTATACATTTCAACTCTGGGTAAAAGATTCTCTGACAGTCAACTCTATCCACGCATCTCATAATTTTATAGGTTTCTTTCAAGTCTCCCCTCAGCCTCAGCTGCTCCAGAGAAAACAACCCAAGTTTTTCTAGCCTCTCCTTATAGCTCATACCCTTTAATCCTGGCAAATCCCTTCTGCACGCTGTCTCTAAAGCCTCCACGTCCTTCCTGTAACGTGGTGACCAGAACCAAATGCAATACTCCAAGTGTGGCCTAACCAAAGTCTTATTGAAGTTGCAACATGACATCTGGCTCTCGTACTCAATTCCCCAACCAATAAAGGCAAGCACGCCATTCATCACCTTTACCAACTCATCTACTTGTGCGAGCACTTTCAGGGAGCTACGGATTTGAACCCCAAGATCCCTCTGTATGTCAATGCTGTTCAGATCCTGCCATTAACCCTATACTTTTCCTTAACATTTGATCTCCCAAAGCACACCACCTCACACTTACCTGGATTAAAACTCCATCTGCCATCTCTCTGCAGGTCGGAATGCAGTATTAATCATCTGGGTCAGTAGACTGCCACATTCTAATTTTTGCGACAACTCACGAAATTGTGAGGCTGAACTTCCTGTACATTCTTCCCTTCAGGCTCATAATATTCCACATGCCTGGATGAGCACAGCTCCAATAAAACACTCTGGAAGCCCAATACCATCCAGGACAAATTGGCCAGCTTCGTTAACACCCCATTCATCATCTTTAAAATTCACTCCCTACCTCACCAACACACTGTGAACCACCTCCAAGATGCAAGCAGCAACTCAAACAGGCTCATTCGACAGAACCTTCCAACCCAGTGACCTATACCACAGGACAGCACCATCTGCAACTTCCCATCCAAGCCACACACCATCCCGAGTTAGAGTCCTGAGGAAGGGTCACCAGACCCGAAACACTAACTCTGGCTTTTTCTTCACAGATGCTGCCAGACATGCTGAGCTTTTCCAGCAACTTCTGATTTAGTTCTTGAGCTAGAACTATATCATAATTTCTAACCTAACATCTCTTCTTTCCTAACAGCACTATGCATCTACCTACACAAACAGATGGCAGCATTTCAATAAGGCAGCTTACCACCATCTTCTCAAGGGCAATTAGGAATGGCTGAGAAACTCTGAGCTAGCCAGCATGTCTACATCCCAGAATGAGTGAAAGACGAGCTATTTAGGAATAGTCAAAAATATAAGCAATAAAGCACATCACAATGAAACTACGTACCTTCACCTTTTAAATCAAACTGAGTTCAACAAAATACCTTTAGATAATCTGGGAATCTTATGTTAGGGGGCTACCTCAGTTTGACCCATTACAAAATGGATGCTCACCTAAAATAACTTGTCTACTATGGCATCAGAAGTATTGTCAAGAACAAACTTACCTCATTCAACATCAAGTGCAGAAAGCTGAAACGTACCTAAATCAAAAAAGGGGAGGTGCCTTCTTTCACTTTGTATTGAAAATTTCCCAGCAAAACTTATGGACTGAGGAAAGAAATGTCAAAAAGGTGGAAAATTAAGATAGGAGGCCACCAGATGCCCAGGATTGTGTTTATTGACAGAGCCTAGGTTTCCCCAAAGTGGTCATTCGGATTTTCCAAATACATTGTGAGCACTGAAAACAGTATACTGAATAGAAGTACAGGTAAATGGCCATTTCACCTGGAAGGTGTGTTAGAGCTTTCTCTTTGCTTTTGGATAACACACTACAACAATTTCAAACTGTACTCTGCCCTCTATTTTCTTTGATAGTAGTACCTGCCGATGCTGGAGAATCTGAGATAATAAGGTGTAGAGCTGGATGGACACAGCAGGCCTAGCAGCATCAGAGCAGGAGGAAAGCTGACGTTTCGTGTTATCTCTATTTTCTTTACTTTTTTTTGAAGGTTATGATCTTCCTTTTAATCCTGCTTTTCTCATTTCAGTTTGGGTGGCAGCTGTCCTTTATTCTGCCACTTTTGCCTCCTCAAGCTTGTTTTCAGACGATCTCTCAGCACAGAAGAGGCCCTTTGTCCATCAAGTCTGCACCGACAAAAACCACAAAAGCTACACGAGACCCACTTTCCAGCACTTGGCCCAAAGCACTGAATGTTGCCACAGTAAGTACTTCAAGGACTCACATTCATCCAAATGATTTTCAAATGGTGAGAGGTTTCCCACCTCAACCACCCTCCTCAGCAACACATTCCTGATTCCTAATATCCCCAGGGTGAAAATAAAATCCTCAAATCCCCACTAAACCTCTCAGCTTTCACCTTCAAATTATCCCCCTCGTTACCGACTCTTCAACTAAGAGGAGCTTTATATCCATCATGTCTATGCTCCTCAAACTTACATACCTCAATTAAGTCCCCCTCACACCTTCTCTGCTCTAAAGACAACCCAAGCCTATCCAGCCTCTCTTCATAGCAAAACTGCTCCATCCCAGGCAACATCCTGGTGAATCTTGAAGATGTTGTTCCTCCAGTTTGCTCTGTGATTCACTGGAGGACTGCTACATGCTGAGGACTGACAAACGAACCTGCGAGCAGGATGCTGTATTAAAATAAGCATTTATGGGAAGGTCAGGATCATGCTGGCGAACAGACTAGAAGTCCATCAGAACGCCACCATTAAACACATCTTGCTCTCACTCTCCCATTTGCACTTGACAGGGATATTCCCTCCAGGACAGACTGGTCCACTGATCGACCACTAACACCACCCTCCTGGCTTTTTTGTTTTAAATATTCATTTTTGGCATGTGGGAGTCACTGGCTGGCCAGCCAGCATTTTATTGCTTGTCCTAAGTTACTCTTGAGAAGGTGTTTGTGGGCTGCCTTCTTGAACTGCTGCAGTCCTCTTGTTGTTGGTTAACCCACAATGGCATCAGGAAAGGAATTTCAGGATTTTGACCAGGAACAGTGAAGGGAATGGCGATATATTTCCAAGCCAGGATGGTGCATGGCTTGGAAGGGAACCTGGAAGTGGGCATGCTCCCCTACATCTGCTGCCCTGGTCCTGCTAGATGGAAGCAGTCATGGGTTTAAAACGTGCTGTCTGAGGATCTTTGGTGAATTTCTGCAGTGCATCTTGTAGGTAGTACAAACTGCTGCTACTGAGTGTCAGTGGTGGAGGGGCTAAATGCTTGTGGATGCAGTGGCAATTCAGCAGGATGCTTTGTCCTGGATGGTGAGAAGCTTTTTGAGTGTTGTTGGAGCTGCACTCATTCAGGCAAGTGGGGAGTATTCTATCACACTCCTGACTTGTGCCTTGTAGACGGTGGTCAGGCTTGGGGAGTCAGGTGGCGAGTTACTCGCTACGGTATTCCTAGGCTCTGACCTGCTCTCGAAGCTGAGTTTATGATCAATGATAACTCCCAGGATGTTGATAGCAGGGGATTCAGTGATGGTAAAACCATTGAATGTCAAGGGGCAGTGGTTAGATTGTCTCTTACTGGTGACGATCATAGCCTAGCATTCGTGTGGTGCGAATGTTACTTGCCACTTGTCAGCCCAAGCCTTATTTTTTATTTTATTTATTTTGCATTTGGACACAGACTGCTTCAGTGTCTGAGGAGTTGCAAATGGTGCTGAACACTCTGCAATTATTGGCGAACATCTCCACTTCTAACTTTATAATGGGGTTTTTTTTGGGGGGGGGGGGGGGGAGGAGCTGGTGGTGGTGAAGGTCATTGATGAAGCAGCTGAAGGTGGTTGGACCCAGAGGATCTCCTGCAGAGATGTCCTGCACCTGAGACAACTGACCTCCAAAAACCACGACCATTTTCCTATGTCAGGTATGAGTCTGACTACAATCACTGGGAGTTTGCCCCCAATACCCATTTATTCCAGTTTTGCTCGGGCTCCTTGATGTCACACTCAGTCGAATGCCGCCTTGATGTCAAGGGCTGTCACTCTCATCTCAGCACTGGAATTCAGCTCTATTGTCCATGTACGAACCAAGTTTGTAATGAGATCAGGAGCTGGTCCTGGCAGAACCCAAACTGGGCATCACTGAGCAGGTAATTGCTGAGCAGTTGATAGCACTGTTGATGACACCTTCCATCACTTTGCTGATGATCAACAGTAGACTGATGTGGCAGTAATTGGCTGGGTTGGATTTATCCTGATTTTTACGTACAGGGCATCATTTCCACAGCACCTTCCAATGTAAGCGCAGAAGATGCGACACCTGCCCCTTCACCACCTCTCTGCTCACCACTCTAAACAGTATTTTCGTTAAAGCAGCATTTCACCTGTACCTCCAATCTTATGTATCTGCTGCACCCAACACAATGTGGCCTACTCTACATTGGAGAAACCAAACGTAGACTGGGTGACCGCTTTGCAGAACACCATGTGCGTAAGTATGGGCCAGTCATTTTAACACAGCATCCTGCTCACACGCCCACTTGTCTACCGTTGGCATGCTGCAGTGCTCCAGTGAATCACAGCGCAAACTGAAGGAACAACATCTCATCTTCAGACCAGGCACTTTACAGCCTTCTGGACTTAATATCAAGTTCAACGCCTTCAAACTGTGAACTAACTCCCATTCCTTCCCTTTCTTTTAGCTTTGTTAAATTCTCTGTCACCATGTCTTCTCTCCCTTCCCCCCACCCCAGTGGGACTGTCTGTCCTTTCCAGTCTGGCTGTTAGACACACCATTGCTTTGCCATTTTCACATTCCAATCACTTAATCTGAACAATCAACATCTTTCCTCCCCCAGCACTCAATGCCAAACTTCCCCCAACTATAGCATAAATGCTGCACCGTCCACACTTCATTTCAGCCCCGATGAAGAGTAATCTAGACTCGAAACTTTGGCATGTTCTCTCTCCATGGAAGACGCCTGACACGCTGTGATCTCCAACATTTGTTGTTTTCAATAGATTCCAGCATCTACAGTAATTTGCTTCAACAGAACCTCCCTGCTCTTTTAAATCCATTCCATAACTGAAAGGCAAATGTCCCATGTCATCTTAACCACATTATTCATCTGTCCTTCAGTAATCTATGGACAGCACCCTAAGATTCCTTTGTTCCCGTGATCATCTTTGTGTCCTGCCATCCACTGAGCACTCCCCTGCATGTGTTACTTCTTCCAAAGTGCATCACTGCTCACTTTTCTCAGCGTTAAATTCCATCTGCTACTGCCCATCTAACCAATCCATTTACAGCCTCCTGTAACCCAAAACCTTCCTCACCGTCAATTTGCCTTCTTCAATTCTTCAAATTGTCCCATTACTATTCCTTCTGACTTCATACCTCAAATTCTTTTGTTATTGAACATCTCCTATCTCCCAGTTTATTGCAAATCTTCCGTATTGTTCCTTTCCACTTTCCCCATTTGATCTATTTAAAACCTATTACATTCCCAGTTTTTCCCAGTTTGATGAAGGGTCACAAACCTAGGGCAGACTGTGTTTCTCATCAATGCTTCAACTAGGTGGCACAACAACCGCGCAGGTGCCGGTGATGCTGCCCACAACCTCATAGGGCAGGGCCAAAAAAAAAAAACTCATGCACGTCGAATACTAGTTAGAAGCTAGAAGGTCCTTTCCTACACCAAGAACGTAATCCTCCAATTAACAAAAAAAGCAAAGTCACCACAGTGCCAAAGGACCACAGGGAGAAATGACTGGTGGCGGTTTAACTGGAGGGTCACCACCCTTCAGGCAAGGGGTAGAGATCGATAAAGTGGAACCTTCATAATATTTTGTAACAGGTAGTGGTCACACCATATAAGACAGGGCATTCTGATTTGGTCAGTGTTTAGGGAAACTAAAGGGTAACTGCAAGTGATGGAACTCAGAACAGAAGCCTCAACCTTTGCAACGGTCCAACAGTTTTGCAGTTCTTTCTGCTAGTTGGATGTGTTAACTGACCATGGCACCGTGGTACAGAAGCCATTCATGTGAGGGGAGCAAAAGGAACGTAGTGATAGCAGGGGACAATATACTGAGAAGGACAGGCAGTTGTCTGTGCAGCAAGACCACAAGTTCACAAGTATATGTTATCTATCTGTTGCTAGGTTTCACAATACCTGCTCAGGGTTGCAATAGTACGATGAGGATCAAGTTGTTGTGTTTTATGTCGGTATGAATGAAATAGACTGGACAAAGGAAGAGATTCTGCCTCGACAGTATGAAGAGCCGGGCATCAAAGTGAAGAATAGAACTTCAACGGTAACAACTTCGGGATTATAATCTGAACCACGTGCCAATTTGCAAATGGAACATCACATTTGTGCAATGAATATGTAGTTCAAAGACTAGGGTATAATAAATGGGTGCCCATCACAAGACACTGGCATCAGTACTGGGATAAGTAAGGTCTGTACCATTGGTATGGTCTGTAGCAGAACTCAGACTGGTGTTGTAGCAAACTGCATAACTCAGAGGAAGGGAGGATTGTAAACAAAACACTGGAGTGAGGTTATCAAGCTTGGGTAGATGCAAAAAATCAAGGGGTAAAGGTTGATAAGGTGGAACCTTCACAGTATTTTGTGCCAGGCAGTGGGAAGCAACTCTGAGAAGACTGAGGGAACCGTGGGTTGGCAAGCCCCCAGGTCCGGACAGACTTCATCCTGGGCTCTTTTTAAAAGGTTCTAATGAGCTAATAGATGCATTAGCATTAATTTTCCAAAGTTTCTGAGATTCTCAAAAGATTCCAGGAGTCTGGAAAGTAACATCTATAAACTCTCTAGCCAAGAGGGAAAGAGAGACAGAAATCAGGAAATTATAGGCCAATTAGCTTGATGTCTGTCATAGCTAAGGTGTTAGAATTGATCATTATGGAGGTTAAATTGGAAATATGAAGTTGTTCACTTTGGCAGGAAGAATAAAAAGCAGATATTAATACTAATATTATTCCAAGGTGCAGATGGACCCAAGCGTTCTCATGCTCAACTCACAAAATGTAAATACCAGCAAGAAAATAAGGCAGCAATTGGAATACTATCCTTTATTATTACGACAGGAAGCGAACAAAAAGGATATCAAGTTTCAGTCATACAGAGTCAAGGCCAAGACAGGACAAGACCATATGCACATTAAGTGCAGTTCTGGCCTCCTTATTTAAAAGGAGCACATTCAAGGTGACTCACAGGAGGTTAATTTAGTACTTGGAATGAGCAGATTGTCTTAGGAACAAAGGCTAGCCATACTGGGCTTCTTTTCACTGGAATACAAAAAAGAGTGGATGGTGATTTGACTGAAGTACATAAGATCTCAAACAATCTTGACAAGGTGGGCTTGTAAAGGACTTCCCTCTTGTGAGTAAGTCCAGAATTGGGGGCACTGATTATAAACTAGGAATTGTCCTTTACAGACAAATGGGGATTTTATTTTTCTCTCACAGGTTGAGACACTTTAGAACTCTGCCTCGGAAGAGGATGGAAGCAGGGTCATTAAACATTTATCGAACGTGGAAGCAGATAGATTCACATGAGACAAGGGGAACAAAGATTATCCAGGCAGACAGTGAAACTCAAAACAGTTCAGCCAGCTTTAGGGGACAGAGTGAACCATCTCTCCTCCTAATACACATGTTTACAAGCATGGGGCTGGATGAACACAGCAGGTCAAGCAGCATCATAGGAGCAGGAAAACTTGACGTTTCAGGCCTAGACCCTTCATCAGAAATGGGGGAGGGGAAGAGGGTTCTGAAATAAAATAGGGAGAGAGGGGGAGGCGGATAGAGGATGGATAAAGGAGAGGATAGGTGGAGAGGAGGCAGACAAATCGAAGAGGCGGGGATGGAGCCAGTAAAGGTGAGTGTAGGTAGGGGGGTAGGGAGGAGATAGGTCAGTCCAGGGAGGACGGACAGGTCAAGGGGGCGGGATGATGTTAGTACATAGGCGATGGGGGTGTGGCTTGAGGTGAGAGGAAAAACAGGTTAGGGAGGTGGAGATGAGCTGGGCTGGTTTTGGGATGCGGTTGGGGGAGGGGAGATTTTGAAGCTTGTGAAATCCACATTGATGCCATTGGGTTGCAGGGTTCCCAGGCTGAATATGATTTGTTGTTCCTGCAGCCTTCGGGTGGCATCACTGTGGCATTGCAGGAGGCCCAGGATGGACATGTCATCTGAGGAATGGGAGGGGGGAGTTGAAATGGTTCGCGACTGGGAGGTGCAGTTGTTTGTTGCGAACCGAGCGCAGGTGTTCTGCAAAGCGGTCCCCAAGCCTACGCTTGGTTTCCCCGATGTAGAGGAAGCCACAACGGGTACAGCGGATGCAGTATACCACATTGGCAGATGTGCAGGTGAACATCTGCCTGATGTGGGAAGTCTTCTTGGGGCCTGGGATTGGGGTGAGGGAGGAGGTGTGGGGGCAGGTGTAGCACTTCCTGCGGTTGCAGGGAAAAGTGCCGGGTGTGGTGGGGCTGGAGGGGAGTGTGGAGCGGACAAGGGAGTCACGGAGGGAGCGGTCCCTCCGGAAGGCAGATAAGGGTGGGGAGGGAAAAATGTCTTTGGTGGTGGGGTCTGATTGCAGATGGCGGAAGTGTCGGAGGATGATGCGTTGGATCCGGAGGTTGGTGGGGTGGTATGTGAGGATGAGGGGAATTCTTTTTTGGTTATTATTGCGGGGACGGGGCGTGAGGGATGTGTTCCGGGAAATGCGGGAGACACGGTCGAGGGCGTTCTCGACCACTGTGGGGGGGGAAGTTGCGGTCCTTGAAGAACGAGGACATTTGGGATGAACGGGAGTGGAATGTCTCATCCTGGGAGCAGATGGACACATGTTTACATTTCAGTTTAAATATTACTTGCATCTTTTTCTTTAAAAATGGATCACATGAGGAACATGGGTGCAATTGGCTGGCCAGCATTTATTGCCAGTCCCTTGGTGCCCTTGAGAAGATGGTGGTGAGCTACCTTCTTGAACCACTGCATTCCATGTGCTGTCAGCTGACCCACAATGCCATTATGCCATTCCAGGATTTTTGACCCAGTGAAGGAATGGCAATATATTCCAAATCACAATTGTTATTAGCTTGGAGGGGGGGGAAGTGTAGATGCTAATGTTCCCAGGTATCAGCTGCCCTTGTCCTTCAAGATGGAAGTGGTCAGGAGTTTGGAAGGTTCTATCTGAGGATCTTTGGTGAGTTTCTGAGGTGCCTCTTGTAGATAGTACACATTGCTGCTACTGTGCATCAGTGGAGGGACTGGACGTTTGTGGATGCGGTGCCATTGAAGCAAGCTGCTTTGTCCTGGATAATGTCAAGTTTCTTCAGCATTGTTGGAGCTGCACCCATCTAGGCAAGTGGGAGTATTCCATCACACTCCTGATGTGTACCTTGTAGATGGTGAACAGGCTTTGCCGAGTCAGGGAGTGAGTTGCTCGCCAGATTTTCTCACCTCTGACCTGCTCTTGCAGCAATTGCGTTCATGTGGTAGGTCCAATTGATTTTCTTGTCAATGGTAATCCCCCCCAAGATGTTAGCAATGGGGGATTCAGTAATAGCAACACCTACATTTTCTGGAAGGCCAGTTGTTTTATTTGATGAAAATAAATGCTTTCATAGAGTTTTAAAAAAGTGATTGTGAATGCCAAGTGACATCCCAGCGCTCATGATTTGGAAGCTCATTCACGCACACAAATGTGCACATACTTCCAATCAGCATATAAAACTTGGAGATGTGCGGGCTTGTGGTGCAGAGGTAGTATTGCTACCTCTAAGCCAAAAAGGTCCAGGTTAAAGTTCCACCTGATCCTGAAGTGTGCCACAGCATGTCTGAACAACTGATTAAAATAATTACAGCTGCAGCTGGCAGACACCACAGGACAATCTGCACATGCACAAGCTGCAGTGAATATCCTCGCTCTGAAAACATTAACTCTTTCTCTACAAATGCTACAAAATTTGGGTATCTGCAGCACCGTGTTTATATTTCAGATTTTAGCTTTTGAACTAATATGTTGTTTAGTTGTGTGATATGACCAGCAGTTATTTACGAATTACGGTGGGCAGTTAATACTGCAGTTATTCAAATCAGGAGATTTTGGTAGGTAGGTGATATCAAAGCAGCTAATTGAATGTAAGCATGTAAATTGTTTAGATTAACAAGCAATTTCACAGCAGTACAATCCTCACTAGAATAATACATAAAATATTGCCTAGATTAAAAGTTTTTGTAGCATCTGGGGATTTCAATGATCTGGTCTGTTGAGAAATTTCAGAATTAATTTAACTTAGAACATAATTATTGTTAACAATGCATTTATTTTATTAGGAGGCTCACTTCAAGATTCAAATCATTCAGATTTAGGGAGCTCCGCTAATGAGGAACGGCCATCAAAGTACTTATTTATGCATACCTGTATTGGTGTGGCTTAAATACAATAGCATAAGCCACAGAGCAAACAGCAAACTGTCATATCCTCAAGCAACAACCTAGATTTTCTTGGATTTCAAATTAACATGAGATTACCCCCCATGGATTGATGATCATGGTAGAAGGAATGTTTATTAATGAAAATCTGAGGCACACAGGAAAACTGAGCTATTTCAAGCAGGGTTCCAGGCTGTGGTTTGAATATGTGCACCATGTGGCAGGAAATCCAGGAGGCAGATGGTTAGGGAGGTTACAAATTGCTCAGTCTCAAAAGTGCTGAGATTACGTATATATGAGGTGCGTCACCAATGGTCTGCCAAATGCAAGTTCTAGCTCAACCGATAGATTATGTTTTTTTCTATTATACTGGCAGCACCATTGCTTTATTTATACATTTTTGTCAATATTTCTTAAATGTGACTCGCATCTCAAAACTGTCCAGAAACTTGACCTTCTCTTTGCTTAGAAAGCATGTTTCAGCATCACTCCTTCTATTAATGCAACTTTTTTTTAGTAATCCTAGCTCTCTCCTCCTTTGCTCATCTGCCATCTTCAGTCAGTACATTTCTCACATCCAAATGCACCTCATTCATTAAATATCATTAAAACATCTTCAACACTGATGACGATTCATAATCCATTGATACATCATTCAGACTAACTTTTGTTGTCCATTCGTTGTACCATTTCCTAAAATAAACATGCAGATGTAGAAACACAGGTACTAAACAGCAGCAGCCCCATCAAACTCTTGAGATCATTCCAGGTTCTGGCTCACCACATGCTATCTCACCACTTGAGGGTTGTTCCACATTCAAAAATCTTTATCAAGTTTCTCTCCAATCTGCATAAAAAAGGTTTTTCAAAAAAACTTGCATCACGACAAGGTATCCCAAAGCACTTTACAATCAATTATTTACTTTGAAATGTACTCTGTTGAAATGAAAGAAATGTAGCAGTGAATGTGCAGGGCTAGCGCTAAAAAAAGTGACAGATTTAACAAGCAGGTGCTGCTTTTGTCATTATTGAGGGATAACAGGAGAAATATTGACCAGGACAACAGAAAGAACTCCCTACATTTCTCAGAAACAGTGCCATGGGTTAGAATCTCTGTCATTCATTTGGATCTCGGTTTAACATCTCATCTGAAAGATACCATCTCCTGTGCAGTACTGAGGGAATGTGCCACAGTTGAAGTGTCAGCACTGTTCCTATCTTGCAGAAGGAACTGAAATCTCAATTTTTAAACTGGGAGGCAGGAGCATTACCAAATTCTTTAACAACCGCACTAGTTGAACCAGTTCATTCTTTCAAAGATCATTTTAAAACGTATACAGCAATTGTGTACCCTTTATCATAGAATCACAGAATACTTACGTGTGTGGAAACAGGCCATTTGGCCCAACAAGTCCACAGTGACCCTCTGAAGAGTATCCCACCCAGACCCATCCCCTCTGTTCCTGTATTTCCCATGGCTAATCCACCTAACTTATACCCCTGGACACGAAGGGCAATTTAGCATGGTCAATCTACATAACGTGCACATCTTTAGACTATGAGAGGAAACTGGAGCACCCAGAAAAACCCACGCAGACACAGGAAGAATGTGCAAACTCCACATAGACAGTCGCTCAAGGGTGGAATTGAACCCAGGTCCCTGGTGCTATGAGGCAGCAGTGCTAACCACAGAGCCACTATGCCGCCCATACGATTATATTCCACAATCCTCTAACAGAACTACTTCCCATAAGTACATCTCACTGGAAAACTGTTTTATTCATGTGTCCCCCAAAGAAGTGATAGAGTGCTGATTTACGAATGCACAGAGCACAATGTCCATCCCTATATTCAATTTTTATGTTGTTCGGTGAAACTGCTAATGTTATTTCCTGGACTCATGTCACTACAATTGCACTACTTCACTAGACTCCAGTGCTGCAACACAAAAAGGTGCCACTTCATCCACTTGACTGTTTCAAGTTTTAGGGCAATTGGAATCCATTTACTACTGAAGTCAGAACTAACTTCTCAGCTGCTCTGGCTGCAGTGTTGGATCCAGGACAGAAAAATCTATTTTCTCTTGTGATAAACATATTCCTCCTCTGGCTCCCGGGCTTCACCATGGTGTCAATCTTTATCACTGCTCTGCCTCTAACCAAGTCCCTGGTCTGCTCCTACATCATGTTTCTTGCTGTTTTGTTCTGAAAATTTTGACTGTTTCACTTGCACTGATCAGTTCTTGTGTTCTTCCATTCTTCACAGATGGACAGACAAATGGGACAGTCAGAGGCCAATCCTTGGGTCTGAATAATCTAATCACCTTCAGCTATTTCAAACATTTTGCTTCCATCTAAAGCCAAGGAGTGACTCTGATGGAGCATAAACCAACCTGTAGCACAATCTGAACACCATCTAGATGTTGGTTGATTGGTGTCTGGCATTGCACAAGTGCAAAGATAAATGATCATTTCAAAAGACAAATCCAACAACATCACCATGACATGTACCAGCTTAACGATCAAGTCTTCCCAGTGTGAGTCTCTCTAAATTTCCGTGATCACAACTGAACAGTAAAGTGGGGAGGGAAGTAGTGAGAGAGCACGAGCGAATAAAACTGTTGCAACTGAAAATGATCAAATTTTTTATAAATTTACGTTAATCCCAATTTAAGTATTATATTTGTAAAACAAATAGTTCTTTCAAATGTTAAAAGTGCTCAAGTAGAATTACTCAAGCAGAACAAAGCCAAAATGACACAGTATGCCAAGCATAATGGAGTAAAGCACACTGCGCCGTTCCGATTGGTATTCCAAGGTTCAAAGCTCATGTTCCACTCCAGGGCACCAACACAAAACGTGAAAGTGCAGTGCAATATGGAGAGTATAAGAGTGCTGAGCTGTCAGAGGTGCCTTCTTTTGGATGTGGCATTAAACAGTAGGCCCTCCCCTCTCTCAGGAGAATGTAAAATATCCCACAAAACTATTCTGAAATACAGAAGAATTATCCTTGGTGATCGGGCCAATATTTATCCTTCATTTTAACATTACTGGAAAAAATCCTGCTCACGATCAAACTGCTGTTTGTTAGAACTTTCTGCATATAAATTGGCTGCCAGATTTCTACATTAAAACAATGATTACATTTCCAAAGTACTTCACCGCCTGTGAAACATTTTTGGGATATTTGGTGGTCATGAAAGGTGCACAAGTGCAATTCTTATGCTTCACAGAAAAAAAAAAATAGATTTTTACTATTTTCAGTATTGCTTCCCAGCATAATAATCCATTCTGCAGTCAATATAGTGAAACAAAAAGTGTGTGTGTACACGTCGTCAGGATTTTTCACCACTAGTTTAGGCGAGTACAACCTGTGCTCGAGCTTTGGACGATGGTCAGCTTTATCATCAGAATCCATAATTAATTACTTTTTATTCAACACAAAGTTTTCCTAAATATTCAAAAATATTGGCGCTTATGTTTAAACAAATGAATACTTGCAACGCGATGAGTGATAATTGTCATCTGAAAACTTTAACACACCAGAAGTGAGAGTTTCCCTGACAAAACAGTGGCGTAAATGATCAATGTTCAACTTCCTTTTCATAACCACATGATATGACATTTCCCAAAATGCAAGAACACAATTATGCCATACTACACAATAAAATGCACAAAGTACATCAAATGGTTTCAAGATTATACATCAGCGGTCAGAAAAGGAACTGACACACCACATCGTGTGTCAATTGCTAACCACAGCAAAAATACTTTTCAGACATGAAAAGCAATACCTTTAAAAACAATTTATAAAGATGTTTGCCTGTATTATTAAATGCTATTAATTCAATTTACACTGTAAATTCATTTACGCTACTGGATAATTCAAGGTTTTATTTTCTAACAAATCAACAGAAATATTTTGCCTGTAGAAAGGTCCATACTAAAACATGGAATATGCTCATGCAATGTCCTGTATAATCAAATAGTAGCCAATCACAAAAAGATTCCACAAAATAAAACTGCTTTCATAGGCAAAGAAAGGGCTGGGAACTGCACTTCTGGAAGACGAAAAAGCCAAGTTATTCCCTTTCTAACCACGTTTCCTACATAATAAATTAACACAAACATGATCTCGGAATGCAGTAAAACAGTAATTAACAAGCGTATAATAAGCCATCCCCAAGCGAGTGTTTCTTTTGAAAACTATTTTTTTTGAGAAAACAGAAGTAAGCACTTAACTTCAAAACCTGTATTACATAACATTTGGCCAACATCTGGAACCCTAAGTACAGGCAAGAGTTCCCAAACTTCAGGAGTCACAGTAAGGAGAACACGAAGGCCAAGAACGAGGTCCTCTGCCGCAATCTCATAGTCAGGTGATGCGTCTTAAAAGCCTGATTTTCTTTTCAGAGGAACTGAGCTAATTTAAATTATGAATTCGAAGAAAATTGGTACACTAATACAGCCTTGCATGGAACATTCCCAGTGCAGAACTGAATGTTTGGAATTTCTCCAGATTTTTAAACATTGATCTGACTGAAGCAGTCACTATGCACCTGAAACTGCTCTTACGATCCAACCTTCACTTCCAGAAATCAAGAGGAATTTCAAATAACATCGCCTGCAATGGTCAGTTGAGTTCGCTGCCACTCCTAAACCCCTTACCTCCTCGTCTGAGGAAGGGTCACCAGACTTGAAACGTTAACTGATTTTTTTTTGTATTTGCAGATGCTGCCAGACCGGCTGAGCTTTTCCAGCAACTTCTGTTTTTGTCCCTTACCTTGTCAATGGGAATTCTCCCATCGAGTCCTCCAATGTTTACATTCAATGTGTAAGACCACATAAACAAATTCTTATCAACTGTTATTCTGCTGACTTTAAAATATTGGGTAGGATTTTGCTCATTACACTTAGACACAGACCTGGGGTCTAACACTGGAATAGAAGGCAGCATCCTGCAGTCTGGAGCTGCATGTGCTTCTTCAGCATCTCATGTGCAATTTCCAACAGTTTTCTAGTTTAATCAGATTAACATGAAAAATAACTGTTTAAAAAAATAACATCAAGAAGGGGCACAGGGATAAAAAATCTAAACATAATGTTTTTCTTTCGTCATTTAAAATGCAGCATAATGTTTTAAGCAAACATCCAGGTGTGCAGTTATACTTAAAGCCTTTGCTTCAAGAAAGGGGCTTTACCAGTTGCAACCATGATTGTTTCTAATTTACTTGAAAGCAAATCCTCCTGATGTGTTATTAGAGGAATGAAAAATCACAAGGATCAACAGGCAAAACAAACTGTTTTAGTTTTACTTAGCTTAAATTATACTGTTTTCAGTGCAGTTTACATTTTTGTTCTCCATGCATTTATAATAAATACATGCATTGAATTTATGCAAATTTTGCATTCTACCAGAGACACTTGTGTGCGCCAAGTATTTAGTTAAAAAATTCCAAATCTAATTGCAACAGCCAGTTGTTTTTATGTTTGGTATTTTATTTCGTACAGACTCAAAAATCTATTGGCGGCCCCTGCACTAAATTTTGCTTTAATTAAACAGCCATTTCAGGGCACCACCCTCTACAAGAGGATCTGCGACTTGCACAAATAAGGAAAGTAAGTGTCTTAATTCCTTAATTAAATCAGATTGAGGAACTAATACTGAGCACTGCAGAACCTGAACCAAAAGTTGGAACTCTTAAATTTACTGTCAAATCACAAAAAATTGAAATAGCAGGAAAGAACAATGGGATTGAGCAAAAGTTAAATGAGCATGTAAAATGTATCTTCTTTGTAAAGATATTTTAAAACATTTTCCAATAATAAGTAAATCTGAAGGTATGAAATTCAATGGCTGGAGTTAATTGTTAGTGCCAGAGTATTTGGATGTATTTACGACTTGCCACACTGTTACGATATATATTTAAAAATTTCAATTTGTTAATTCAGTGCAAATTCATTCAACTATTTATTTATCAGAGGCCAGCAAATTTACACAGTTTCACTGTCATAACAAATCTCCTTGCTGGTTTCCACGTTTAATGGTTTATGTGCAGTCAAGGTGAGGCCAATAGCTTGATTGTTATTTTTAATGCAAAATCTGGGCCACTCATCCAGATCATTCTGAAATTCCCTGACCACTTGATAATCCTCAAATTCACTCCACTGCGAGGCTGATGGGTCAAAGCAGCGACTTCTTCAGACCTATTAGGGATGAACAATAAATGCTGGCCTAACTAGCAAAGTTTACGTTCTGTAAAGTCAGAAGTCACACAACACCAGTTATAGTCCGGGATAACAAGGTGTGGGGCTGGATGAACACAGCAGGCCAAGCAGCATCATAGGAGCAATTTGATACCAGTTATAGTCCAACAGGTTTATTTGAAAACACTTAAGCTTTCGGAGCACAGCCCCTTCATCAGGTGCAGTGAGAGACGAGAGCGCACAGTCAGAGTTTACAGGCAGAGAGATCAAAAGATCATGCAACTGGTGGAATCTCTGCAGGTGACCAAGAGTGTCAGACAGTGAGTAAAGGGCTGAGAAAGTCAATGTCAGTGCTGTGCTGTCATGACAACCAGGCAGAGCGATAAGAATATACAAAAGGTGACATCTCAGGTCAGACACTGAATTGCAGGTGTGAGACCTTGTTCAGAATCTCTCCGCGTTTTAACCCGGAATCAGGCTGGTTCTATTCCAAAAGCAGGAATTTATAAGATGCCACAGTGACTGACTGTGATTCGGCCAATGATGTCTATCCAATATGCAAGGATGCCCTGAGGCATGGTATTATTGGCGAGACCATGCAGACACTACAACAACAGATGAATAGACACCGTGCAACAATTGCTAGACAGAAATGTTCTTTCCCAGTTGGAAGATGCTTCAGCGGTCAAGGGCATTCGGCCTCCAATCTTCAGGTAATCATCCTCCAAGGCAGGATCCAAGATACACAACAACAAAAGAAAAATCACTGAGCAGAACCTGATAGCATACAGGTAACACCACCACACTGTTCTGTACCTGTAAAATCTTCCTTACCTTCCTGTTTCGACAGCATCACCCCGATCAATTGTTATGGTCTCTCTATCTTAACTAGTTAGTAGTCTTGAATTACTTATCACTCACACACACACACACTCACTCACTCTCACTCTTTCTCCCACACCACCCCCCTACACACCCACCCATCCCCACGCCACCATGGGGTGAATCATTTCATCCAAGATATTTGTTTATTTGCAGATACATTCTACTTTGTTTAAAAAAACCCACAAAATTTATAGTCACAGTCAGTCAGTGGCGGCATCTCAATTTCCTGCTTTCGGAATAAAACCAGCCCGATTCCAGGTTAAAACTCGGACAGATTCTGAACAAGGCCTCACACCTACAATTCAGTGTCTGACCTGAGATGTCACCTTTTGTATATTTCTATCACTTTGCAAGATTGTCATGACAGCACAGCACGGACATTGACTTTCTAGGCACTTTGCTCACTGTCTGACACTCTTGGTCACCTGCAGAGACTTATTCTCTGACCCTCCACTCAGACCAGTTGTATGATCTTTTGATCTCTCTGCCTATAAAATGTGTGTCCGTGTGCTCTCCTCTCTCACTGCACCTGTCAAAGGGGCTGTGCTCCAAAAGCTTATGTGATTTCAAATAAATCAGTTGGACCATAACTTGGGTGTTGTGTGATTTCAGACTTAGTTCATCCCAGTCCAACACCAGCACCTTCACATCATACAGTCTGTAAAATAATTTGTTTTAAAAGTTCAGCAATGTCTAAGCATTATTCCCAACTCTATTAATTTTTGTATGTTAGAAGCAATAGAGCAGCTATCTCTAAGACACTCCACTCAAAACGTCTGTTCAACCAGAAATCAAAATGGTAATTTTAACTTGCAACATACTGGCTAGGAAATCCAGAAGAAACATCAGATCTACACTTTAATCGATATTTCAGTTGGATGGAGCGCAAAACCAATATTGCACTCAACCTTTGCAGATTCAGAGTCAGACAGGCCAAAATATTTTCCCCATAACTTTCCTCTCCGAATGTTTCTTCTCCTACAGCCAATTTATTTTTCCATTGTTAAATTTTACTCCAAATGTCCAACATTCATTAGTTGGTGTTGCTTCATGGATTAAGAAAAAATATTAAAAAGTTTTCTAAAAGTTTGTACCATGGGACTCCCAAGTGAATGTTTGGAATCATCAGTTTCTGAAGTGAAACAAGGTGAATCAGTCACAGTCTGGTTCTGAAGCCAAAATAGCTGCAACTCACTACGCTTTACCTACAGTTATTCCTAATAATATGCAATGGCTACTCCATTCTTGCTTCATTTGTCACTTAATGACTAATCATTCAACAGGTTAACAGCTTTTGGAATCAGAATCAGAGATATACTGGACAGAAGCAGACTCTTCAGTCCAACTCGTCCATGCCAACCAGATATCCAAAATAAATCTAATTCCATTTGCCAGCGTTTGGCCCATATCCCTCTAAACCCTTCCTATTCATACACCCATCCAGATGCCTTTTAAGTGTTGTAATTGTACCAGTGTCCACCACTTCCTCTGGCAGCTCACTGCATGCATGCACCGCCCTCTGCCACTCAATCCTTCCCTTCTCGCCTTAAACCTATACCCTCTAATTTTGGACTTCCCCATGCCAGGGAAAAGATGTTGTCTATTTATCCTACCCATGCCCCTCACGATTCTATAAACCTCTATAAAGGTCACCCCTCAGCCTTCAAGATGTGGGGAAAATAGCCCCAGCCTATTCAGCCTCTTCCTATAGCTCAAAACCTCCAATCCTGGCAACAACCTTGTACATCTTTTCTAAGCCTTTCAAGTTTCACAACGTCCTTCCTATAGCAGGAAGGCCAGAATTGCACACAGTATTCCAAAAGTGGCCTAAGCAATGTCCTGTACAGCCGCAACATGACCTCTCAACTCCTATACTCAATACACTGACCAATAAAAGGAAAGCATACCAAATGCCTTCTTCATTACCTGTGACTCCACCTTCAAGGAACTATGAACCTGCACTCCAAGGTCTCTTTGTTCAGCAACACTCCCCAGGACCTTGCCATTAAGTGTATAAGTTCTGCCCTGATTTGCCTTTCCAAAATGCAGCACCTCACATTTATCTAAATTAAACTCCATCTGCTACTCCTCGGCCCATTGGCCCATCCAATCAAGAATCCGTTGTACTCTGGGGTAACCTTCTTTGCTGTCCACTACACCTCCAATTTTGGTGTCATCTGCAAACTTAATAACCATATACGAAACACATTCACCCTCACTGAAAATAAACATAATATTTTGACTATTATCTTCGACCCAGCATTTGTATAATTTTTTTGCAAACCCACTTAACACTCCTGGTCTATTCCATCAAATTCTAGGGATTTATTAATTTTGAGATCTTAATAAAGCTTAACAGTGCATAAGCGAGTGGTATTTACCGCCCTTATATTTATTTGTTGACGCTCTTACCGTGAGCGAATGCAGCTAATACTCCTTCAGCGAATGCTTTCAACTATTGCGTGTTAACTACCTTATCTTCAATTCCAATCACACTTCCATCGTGGATGAATCTCAAGTCCTTTTCAGTTAACCATTTTTGTAACACTACTAGAATATTTTACCCGTGTAGCTTCATAGCTTTGTTTATTCTTGCCAATGGTTGACTTCTAGTTTTGGACTCCCCTGTACCCTGGGGAAAGGATCTTATCTATTTACCCTATCCATACCCCTCATGAGTTTATATATCTCTCTACAAGGTCGCTCCTCAGCCTCCAATGCTCCAGGGAGGATAGTCCCAGCCTATTCAGCTTCTCCCTGTAGCTCAAAACCTCCAATCCTGGCGACATCCTTGTAAATCTTTTCTGAACCCGTTTAGGTTTCATAACATCCTTCCTATAGCAGGAAGGCCATAACTGCACGCAGTATACTAAAAGTGGCCTAAGCAATGTCGTGTACAGCTGCAACATGACCTCCCAACTCCTATACTCAATACACTGACCGATAAGGGAAAGCGTACCAAATGCCCTCTTCCCTATCCTACCTGTGACTCCACTTTAAACGAACTATGAACTTGCACTCCACGGTCGCTTTGTTCAGCAACACTCTCCTGGATATTAACATTAAGTGTACAAGTCCTGCTCTGATTTGCCTTTTCAAATTACAGCACCTCACATTTATCTAAATTAAAATCCACCTGCCAGTCCTTGGCCCATTGGCCCATCTGATCAAGATCCTGTTGTACTCCGAGGTAAGCTTCTTTGCTGTCCACTACACCTCCAATTTTGGTGTCATCTGTAAACTAACTAACCATACCTCCTATGGTCACATCCAAATCATTTACACAATGACGAAAAGCAGTGACCCAGCACTGATTCTTAAGTCACACCCCAGGTCACAGGCCTCCAGTCTGAAAAGCAACCCTCCCACCACCACCCTGTCTTCTTTCTTCAAGGCAGTTCTGTGTCCAAATGGCTCGTTCTCCCTGTTATCCATGTGATCTAACCTTGCTAACCACTATATCATGAGGAACCTTGTTGAATGCCTTCCTGATATTCATATAGATCAAGTCCAAATCTCTGCCCTCAGTCCTCTTTGTTATTTCTTCAAAAATTCAAGTTAGTGAGACATTTGATCCAAAAACCAAATTATATATTGAAAAAAAGTTTCAGGATTCCACTTCAAAATACACCAAAACTTCACATTTCACATTTCTGTCCAGAGAAGTGTAATATTCTCAGCACACAATTGCTTATTATATCTGTTAGTCCAGATAAAATGGTTGACTTCTATCTTAAACATGCCATGTTAACATTAGATCAAGCAGCTATGATAAACCAGGTTTTTTGGCTGTTAGCTACCTGAAGAACTTTACTTTCTATATATAGCAAGGACTAGTTCGATGTATAGGCACAGCTAAAGGTTCAGTCTCTTCCCTAACCCACCGGCCTTGCAAAGTAGCCCATCCTCTGAAATCTTTCAAAAGGTAAGTTTAGTAAAAGTGCACACACTGAAAACATGCAAAATCAAACTGAAATCATGAGGCAGCAACTTTTATTAATATAATTAATGTAATAAAACACCTATAGTACTTCAAGGGAGCATTATGAAACAGAAACAAATAGCCTTACAGCAAGAGGTAGAGAGGTACAAGGAATGCTAGGTCCCAAGGCCTAGCAATTAAAAATAGGGATTGTGGACAAGGCCAAAATTGGAGGGACACAGATGTCTTGGATGACCACATGGCCGAGGTGGGGGCATGCAATCACAAGAAGGTTTGGAAATAATGATGTGAATTTTAGAATTGGGCCAATGCCAGTCAGCATTAGCAGAAATATGGCGTAAAAGAACCTGCTGTGCCTTCAAACACAGGAAGCAGAATTTTGGATGATGCAAAGTTTATGGAGGGTACAATATGGTAGACTGATCAGAAATGCATTCATATAGTTAAACAAGCACTTTGTCAGTAGGTGAGCTGAGGAAGGAGGGAAGTCAGGTGATGTTTTGAAAACAGGGTTTTAGTAAAATAGGTCAGAAACTTATTTAGGGTCTAATATAATAACAAGCTTGCTTACAGTCTGATCCAGCCGCTGTTGGTACAAGAAAAAGGAATGCAGTCTGGTAAGGCAAACCTTGGAGCAATAGACAACTCAGTGGGAACTCAAGAATATTTTCCACCTATCCAAAACTTCTTGGAAGGAATTCAAGCAGTTTGACAACTTAATGACAGTGGAAGGGGTTGAGAGGTGGTAAGGTACAGCTCGCTGCCTTGAGCATACATGTGGGAGTAAGTGTCACATTTTTGAATGGGGTTACAAAGGGGCAGCTCATAGATGAGATCTGGAGGAATGGATAGGTCCCACAAGTACAAGTACATTAGGAATAAGAATGTAGGTGAAGGAAGAAAAGCTGTTGGATCCTGCAGTTAGATGGAGAAGAATGGAAACAGGTAAATGTAGTCTTATTCAGCTGAATAAAAAGGTATATTGGCACAGGAAGAGTATAGTATAGTTAGCTGTGACATGTTGAAAAAACACAAAGTTTGAGAGCCTATTTTTGTCAGAGTCAGTTTCTTATCAAAATCACAAATAGCATCTAAGTATTTTACTCATCAACTCCTCTTCTCCTCGAAGTGGCCGATTAAAGGATCTCTTTCTTGTCCACCCTCCAAGACGTTTGGAGGGCTTTGGGGGGGGGGGGGGGGGGGGTGGAAAGTTGGCAAAAGTCTCCCTCCACACAAGGCAAGTGTTATGGATGAAGAATAGCTTTACTGAATCCATGTTTTTAACCAAACAAGGTGAAAATTAGGTACCCATTACAGCAGGGAGTATTATCACTTCTTTGGCTTAAAGTTCCCCTCAAGTGACTTCTTTTAATTTTCCCATTTCATCCCCCTCTCCAGCATACAATTACTCCCCACCCTCCAAATGTGTTTAGCCTTATTGCTACGCTTCTTTTTGACATCCCTGTGTGACACTACAGGAAATCTATTGGCATTTTAAATAAGTAATGGGTAGCATGTTAGAGGTTTATGTAGTTGAAGAAGAAACAAAGACTTCAGAGAAATTTGAAGTCAAAGCTGAAGATTTTAAATTCAACATGTTAGCACTGGGGAGGATGCAAGTTATAGGGAAGCAGGATGTACAAAAATGCTTCAAAGCAGCTAGGTTTTGGAGGAGACAAGGTGTACAGCTGGATGAACATAGCAGGCCAGGCAGCATCAGAGGAGCAGGAAAGCTGACATTTCGGGTCTGGACCCTTCTTCAGAAATGGGGGAGGGGAAGGGGACTCTGAAATAAATAGAGAGAGGCAGAGGCGATGATGGAAGGTGGATAGAGGAGCAGTTAGGTGGAGAGAAGACAGACAAGTGAAGGAGATGGGGATGGGGATGGGGATGGAACCAGTACAGGTGAGTGTAGGCAGGGAGTTAGGATAGGGGTTGGTCAGTTGAGAGGGAGGGGTGGGTAGGTGGGAGGGAAAACAGACAGGTCAAGGAGGCAGGGGCAGCTGGGCTGGTCTTGGGACGAGGTCGGGGGTGGGGAGATTTTGAAGCTTGTGAAGTCCACATTGAGACCACTGGGCTGCAGGGTTCCCAAGCAGAATACGAGGTGCTGTTGCTCCAGCCTTTGGGAGGCATTGTTGTGGCACTGGTGGAGGCCTAGGATGGACATGTCGTCCAAGGAGTTGGAGGGGTAGTTGAAGTGGTTCGCCGCTGGGAGGTGTAGTCATTTTCACAAACCGAGGTTTTGGAGAAGTTGAGTCAGAGGACAGGAAAGCCTGAGGTAATTGAACAGGTTAGGGAGCACCAGGTCCAATTAATTAACGTCTTGAGTGCAGACCCCTTAAAGGAAGAGAGGTGTTTAGAGAGAGAGAAAATTCTAGAGCACAATCCTTAGTTCAACCATTTTCAACTGCAATGAAGTTCTCTTATTATAACATTGCGTGTGAAGCTTTCTGATGTTTCATGCATTTAGCTCCATTCACAATCTTTTTAGAAACCCAAACCCTGCCCACAGCAAAATGTGCATTTGGCTTCAGTGACAGTAGCAGGCAGTACTGACATAACTTAAGTAGTTCAATAATGACCATATCAAACAACAGAAAAGATTTTGAAAAAAACAATGATTTCAGGGGCACTATTATTCTGGAGTGCTCATTAACAAGTTGGGGTCAGCACTTAACTGGAACAGTTAATATCAACACTGGCAGGAAAAGCAAGGTTCAGATGGACCTTCAAGGTATATTTATACGTTCAAGTTAGCAATGTCTTGAAACATTCATCAACCCTCGATAGGTACTGTAATGAGCACCTCCAAAGTTATTAGCATTCATTGTTTTGATTGGTGCCTTTGCTACAGTAGTCACTACCCAAGTGCAAGTATCCCCAAGTACTTTGAATGTCGTGTATACAAGCAGCAGTTGCAATACTGCAACTGCATGTTACTTCAATATAACAATCACAAGAAACAGGAACAGGGTATGCAGTTTGGCACCACTGTTTTATTGAATGGCAAAGCAAGCTCATGGCTCATCCAATTGTGGCCTTAAGTTCACTTTCCTGGCTGTCCTTCACTACCCTTGGCACATTTTAGATCAAATTTCCTGCAAACTACAGCAAGGAAAGAAGCTATTCTGTGGAACCAACATCACTTCCAAGTTCTCTTCCTAGTCACACATCATCCTGACTTGGATACAGATCACCATTCCTTCACCGTTGATGGGTCAAATTCAGAAATTTCCTGCCCTAACACTATTGTGAGAATATCACCACAAAGTTTAAGAGGCCTGCCCCACACCAACTTCTCAAAGTATAGGCATTTGATAGATGCAGCTTAACCAGTGTTGGCAACATCCTACTATTACAAATTACACAAACTTAAAATATTAAACTGCTTTATTCTTCAAATGCTGAAGAACTTGCTATGCATTTCTAACATTTTATATTTTTGTTTCTTCAGATGTGTCCTAGTACATAAATTGCTGAATTCTCTTCCACACTGAACTGAACACTATCTTGCCATGAATTTAGCATATCCTTACCTTAGCAATCTTCTCCAATACTACAGGACTCCAGTTTCTCTTTAATTACTTCACCTCTACCTCTTTCACTTTAAAAGGCATGTTACTTTAGCCTCACTCTCAAGCTTTATAGTGCTGGTAGGAATGAAAATTCTCTTACAGCATTTCCTTTATTCAGTCTTACCCCCACCTTATCACCAGAGTGTCTGACTCTCTTTTACTCAATGTTCTTTTTCACCACTGTTTGTTTCCAGGGGTATATGGATCAGGTAGGAAAGTGAATTTGTGATCAAGAATCATCCACATTCTAACTAACTGGCTGACTCCTATTTCTACTCATGGTAGTTTTCTTCTTTCACATTCTAGAAAGCCAGAATATACTGAAGTCTACAAGGAAGACAGGAAACATACAAAGCAAAGCAAATAGCAGTGAGGTACTTAACTGCTGGATTAGGTTGACAGTTACGAGGACGCAAGTAGGTAAAGACATCGGCAAGCCAAGGAACTATGTGGGGAGATGAACAAATCTGAGCAAAACCTCCTTGAGCCCTCACTAACGTCAAGCAGACAGGCCAAGTATCATTCCAGGTAGCCAGTAAACACAATTCTGAAGCTATCAAGCAGATGCTTGAAATACGAGGGAGTACAGGAGGTTGTGGGTAATGGGCAGTCAATGAGGCGATTGGAAAAATGGAAATGAAATACAGAGCGTAAGCTGAAAGCAGGATCGGTGCATTGAAGGACTACGGGTGGTGGGAGGTCTGAGTAAAGAAGAGACAAGACACATTCTGCGATTATGCACAGTACTGGCCCGGAAGAGTGTGAATCAGTTCAGATTCACGATCATAAGTAAATTTGAACATTCATGTACATTTCATGCAAGGCTCCCCAAAATCCATGTCAGACTACACTTTTACTATGTATAGATGCAGAAATATTATTTACAGACATGTGCCATCTTTTACAACACCCTCAATCTCAGAGTATTAAATTTACAAAGCAAACCATACATATATTTTGGTAATTTTGCAAGCTGCCTCATTGAGTCCAAAAAGCTTCAACAAGCTGTACATATTTATAAACCTATACTCTGTCATGACATCTTGTATTTTAAACAAACTGCTTAAACAATACACTCGTGAAACACATAAAACACAAACTCTAGTACATGGAAATGTTCTCTTTTTGCTTCACAGAACTTTAAGAAGCAACCTATCAGACTGCTTTCCCGTTGACACAAATTCAATCCAGGCAAAATGTAAAAACTGCAGAACACACCTTAATGCCAACTTGCTTAAAACAGTAAAGCTTTACCTATATACTATACAGTGATTGGTTTACAGTTAGCGAAATTTTTTTTCCGTAATGGTCAACAAACAAACACATTCCCTTGACATTCAGTAAACAAGTAAAATAATCCTCCTGACTAAACAGCACCAAGAACCCCAACAGGAAAGCCCAAAATGATTCAATGGCTTCACGAGGATATCAGTAAAAGGACAAATCGTGCGGGGACTTCGTGTTAACTACTTCCATTTAAAGTTGCCTTAAAAAAAATGGGTAAAGTGGTTTTCAGTGTACCCCACTCCCAACCCCGGTAGTACGCCTCGTTGCGTAGTGCAATTATTGAACTGAGCTGATGAATCTAGGCAGAGCTTTTCGCACCGATTCCAGGGAAACCGGACCATGGGCCTGCCCCGATGGCAGGCCCCGGGCTCCTTTCTGTATCAAGCCCCAAGTCGTTGGGGGAGGCTGGCGAGCGATCCTGCTCCCTTCTATTCGGCGTTGATCTAGGGGCAGGTAGCCGACAGGAAGGGAGACAGGGCCCATCTCTTGGGTGCGGACTTCACTCACCAGGCATTTCCTCCCGAGGCAGCTGAAGAGTGCTTCGTTCTCCTGCGGGGTCAGTAGGATCGAACCGATGTTGCTGGCCCGGGGCCGGTTGCTGCTCTGCTGGTTGGAAATCATTGTCGACTCTCACGGCCGCTCCTCTCCGGCCTGTCGCCTCTCAGCTGCGGCACATTGCGGACGGTCGAACGAGCAGGCGGATCCCTCCGGAGCAGTGCAGTGCAGTGCAGTCCCCCGCGCAGGGAGGGGCGCAGCCGCTCTGTCTGGCTCGCGCCCCGGTTTAAACTTGTTCCTCAACTTTCAGCCCAACGGAAACTAACATGGCTCCCGGAGTACACCATCTGGTATACCCCGCCTCCACCCTCCCGGGCGGGGGAAAGCTGGAAAAATACAATTCAATCTCGACGCACCGTCCGTTCCCAAACGACGCCTCCCTATCCCTTGCGTTTAAGGGAGCTCGAGCCCAAAGCTCCTCCGCTTGGAGCGAGGGAAAGCTGCGAGCAATGTGTGTCTGGTTCTGGACCCATTTGCGAATGGTCTTGACCCGGTTGATGCACGGGTCGTGGGGACTTCATTCATTTTAAATGGATGGACCTCCAGCACTTGAGGTAGAACTGTACTTTTGTAACTTGACAGCTATGACAGATAGATGTTTGGAAGGTGACCAAAGCAGGAACCCGAATATCGGAAACTATTTGACATTTCCAAAAGTCAGAAGGCCAAGAAGAGGCGGTGGGGTAGATCTGTTAACTAACGGTGTCGTTTGTAGAAAGGTGAGAGATGACCTTTGGTCGAAAGAGCAAGTTGTAAAAATCAGCTTGGGTAGAAATAAGAAAAGTAAGAGTTCATTATTTGGGAGTACTTTACCGGTCAGTAGCATCACTAAAGGACAGCATATCCATGAGGAAATACATGGAGTATTTAAGTAACAATGGATGGTGGTATGTAAAATGGCAGAATCATATTGGCAAGGATAGCCTGGAAATAACTACACAGAGTTTTATTTTCAAAGAACAGTGTCTTAGAACAGCATGTTTAAGAACCAAACAGTTATTCTAGATCTGGTAATGTACAACAAGACAGGATTAGTCAATAATCTCATCAAAAAGGATCCTCAAGCCAACAGTGATCATAACATGATAGAATTTCGGGTGCAGTTCAAAGGAGGAAACTGGGTTTAAGACTGACATTTTAAATATAAAATTACTTCACTCAAAAGATTATGAATCTTAGGAATTTTCTACCTCTGAGAGCTGTGGATGCTCTTTTGTGAGTATGCTTAAGGCTGAGATAAACAGATATTTAGTCATTCAGAGAAATAAGGGATGTTGGGAGCAGGAATGAAAGTGGAGTTGAAGCTCAAGATTATCCACAATCATATTGAATAGGAGATCAGGATCAATATAGTCTACTTCTGCCCCTATTTCTTATGTTCTTCCAGTGGCAGACATGCAGTAGCAGATGTTTAACGCAATATTAGATAATTGAGCAAAAATTTGTGAGCAAGAAAGTCTCCTTCAGAAACTTGCTTCATCTATGGCTTAAAAAAAGAAAATTTAGGATTTATCAACTTGTAAGAATCAGCAAGGAATAACCAAAGTGATAACAAAGAGGGACAAATTAGGTATGAGAGGAAGTATCACTCATGATGTAAAAACTGATAGAGATTTTTCAAGTAAGAAACAAGTAACGAAAGCTAACACCAGTTCCCGGAGAGTGAGCCTGGGAGTTGATAATGGAAACAAAGAAACAGTAGAGGTCTGTCATTACTGGAGAAGACCTTGAAAGTTTCCCAATGATACTTGAAAATTGAGAGGAGGGAGAACTTAAAACAATTACCATAACGAGGGAAGAGCTGCTGGGAAAAGCTAATCGATCAAAATGTTGATAAGTACCCTAGGGTCTTAAAAGAATGGCTGCAATGCTAATGGAGGCATCAGTTATGATCTTCCAAAATTCCTTACATTTTGGAAGGATTCCAAAGAATTGAAAAAGAGCTAATATAACATCTTTGTTCAAGAAAGGAGAGATACAATAAGCACAAAACTATTGGCCAATCCAACATCTGTGGTAGAGAAATTGTTAGAATCCAGTATTGAGAAAGTTATAGCAGCGTGCTTAGGAAACCATAATATGATCAGACAGAATGAATATGGTTTTATGAAGGAAAGTTGTATTTACTGAATTTCTTTCTTTTGCGGAAGTAACTAACAAGACGGATAAAAGGAACAAGTATATGTGGTGTCTTAAAATTGTTTTGATTGATTAATAAAATTATCTGTCTCAGAACTGCAATTGTCAGAATATGCTCATGTTTTACTGTCCTGTACCACATTTCACATTGGAAAAGGTAAACAACAGATTTATAGCACTCAAATGTCAATGAAAAACTCACCTTTGATAGTTTCGTGCACTTGAACACTGGAGCAGTGGAGATTAATAGAGCCGTTGCCAGTTCTTTTTTCTTGAATTAGTATGCATAATAAGGCCTAATAGCATTGTTTTGAAAAAAAGATGGGGCGAAGCAGTTTTGCAATGAAAGCCTAGAGAGGAGCTAAAGGCCTGAAAAGTCAAATAAAAGGCTGATATTTAACAGCATTTTGCATATTTACAATAGCCCTCGAAGCAACATACTAGTGATTTTGATATGAATAACTAAAAATATTTGAAGAAATATGAAAATAAATTAATCTACAAGCATTAGAAGACATTATGAATTTGTGAATAGGAGAACATATCCCACAACATTCCTGCCTTGACTTAATATATGTTGATGGACTAATTTTATAAGAAAATTGCATGTAAAAACAAAGTTGACTGATGGCTTACTCCTCAGAAGTTAATTTTTGGACATCTACACTTTATAATGCAACACAAAACAGCCTTTATAGAAGCGTTGAAATATACAAAACATGTGAAATCCAAGGAGTTAATTTGAGCCAAATATACAACACGACCTGACAAGATGCAATAGTTGTGTAATTAAGTTAAGGTTTAACGCCGCAAACATGAAGTCGCTCAAATGTTAGCTCAAGAAAGACAACCTGGGTTAATTGGAGCTCATCCTTTTGCTACATCATGCTAGACAATTATATTTTGAATAATTCAGGTATTTTTGTCTCTAATACCTGACTTCGTGAATTATTCCAAATATCACACAGAATGAAAGCAAACTTGGTGATACTTTAATTTCTCCATTCACCAATTTTTATTTATGACCTCTATTTTCTTGGCATGCTTTGAAGCAATGATCTAGATCCACCCCATACAATCATTAATTTTACAAGATTTATAAAAATTATTCAAAATTAGGAAGCAGTTAGTTGAAGGGGAGTTGACATCTAATACAGAGTTCTGTCTCCTGATACACTGAATACTAATTGGAATGATGACTTGAAAAGAGTAAAAGAACACTTTTATTCACCTTGACTTTAAATGCCAGATAAGACAATAATCGCACGCAATTATTTTCTAGATTTGGAGACAGGGATTAGGAAAGAAAGAAATAAGAAGACTGTAACAAATGTTACAATTACTTGCTGTATACTTTTAATACTAGGCTTGCAAATTCTAAATTACAAATTTCCAAATCTCCATATTGTAACCAAGGAATCAGAATCCTAAGCAATTAAGTCCATTTTCAGGTGATCAAGTGGTATTTCAGTGAAGTTCTGAATATACTAGTGAGAGAAGCTTATGTAACCAGATCTGACTGTAGTAGGCTTAGCAAAGAATGAGGAATTGTGAAGTGTAAATGAACAATCAAAACAGGGAACTTCATGTACAGTGAAAACAGTGAGGTTAGCAACACACCAGAAGAAATATATTGAACAATGCTGCTTCCATCAATGAGAATAATCAGAAACAGTAGATCTTATTGATTAAAGGAATAATACATTCCTTTATTGGGCTGTGACAGCATTTATTAAATGTGAAACAAAAATAAAATTTTCAAGGAACTTAGCAGGTCAGGCAACAGCTGTGGAGAGACAACCAGCATAAATGCTTTGGTCAGTGATCTTCATTAGAACTGGAAGGGTTTAGATATGTAACATATTAGACAAGCATGGAGACAGGGGAAGTATGCTGGCAAGGATCAGACTGTGGAGAAAATGAAAGGGAAGATCTATGATAAGGAAGAAGTAAATGACATAAAAGATAATGGTGCCAGGCCAAAAAGAGAAATGGGACAAACCGTGGGTTTCAGGGAAGTGCTAATGACAATAAAGGAATTGTAACCAACAGCTGCTATCGGAAAAAAACAAATGGGGCAGAGGTTATGATCTGAAATTGTCGAATTCAATATGTTGAATCTTTACGGCCTCCCAGAAAATGGAAACAGAGCCAAGGAACTGGCACTGGGTGACATGTCCGTTTTAAGGTCTCAATTGCAGTACTGACAATGTTTACTTGTACGGGGGGAAGGGCATGACAGGAATCTTAGTCTCATCTCCATTAAGGGCAATTAACATAAATGAGATTTAGTAGGATTTCTCAAGCTATCTTCCTAAACTCACCTCATCATGATGCCCTATTGCTCTTGCTCATCATATTCTTCAATTCTCCGTTGGCGAAGTTCTCACCATTGCCTAGACATTCTAGGATTCATATTTAAAAAGCTGTCATGCACATAGTCAAGCACTGTCAGTCTGGAGTTGCACTGCATGGTTTGGATTATTTGGCCTGGATATAACAAACAAAGGAAAATTGGTACCTTGCTTTGTAAGTAGGGATCTAGAGGTCCTGGTAGATTGGGGTGGTGCTTAAAATGGATGTCCTGTTTCCATAGGACCAGCAGAGATGGCCATGACACCAGACCCTGCATGCCTGGTCCAAGGTTGCACCAGGTTAATTCAGTCTCCATGGTTTGGAAAACGCCAAGTATAATAGAATTCCTACATTATGTGGAAACAGGCCGTTCAGCCCAACAAGTTTACACTGTCTCTCTGAAGAGCAACCCACCCAGGCTCATGCCCCTACCCAATCCCTGTAATCCCGTCCCATTTCCCATCCTAATCCACCTTGCCTACACATCCCTGGATACTATGGGCAATTTAGTATAGCCAATCCACCTAACCTGCATATCCTTGGACTATGGGAGTAAACCAGAGCACCCTGAGTAAGCCCACGCAGACACAGAGAGAATATGCAAACTCCACATAGACAGTTGCCCAAGGCTGGAATCAAACCCAGGTCCCTGCCACTGTGAGGCAGCTGTGCTACCAGCTGAGCCACCTTGCCATGATGTAGCAAGCAAGTGAATGAGCTTTTCTGCTTTGTCAGGGTATGTTCCATACTCTTATGTCTGCTTGGGGCCAGGATTAGAACTGTTATACAGGAGCTTAATGCTCAAGGTTCCCATTCCATGTAAAGGTTCCCATTCCATGTAGTGCTCACTCTCAACTGTGTAATGCCTGCGCAATGCTTTTGCCCTTTGAAGTGCCTCACATCGGTCAAAAGTGAAGCCGCCTCCCTCAAAGAAAGAAACACTTTTCCTGCCATCTCCTGGTTTGATGGTAGTCATTTTCAGCTCCAGTATGCAAATATTATTTACAAAATGATGGAAGGAAACAGCCACTGCTTTGAGTCTCAGCATCAGCTTCTCACTTTCGGTTAATCCACAAATGTACATAAATCATTCTTGGTAGCCGCTACCACGCATGCACACTCGCGTGCGCGCACACACACACACACACCCATCAACCTCATTGACTTTTATCTTCTGTGGGTTCCAACACATTCCATCTATTTAAATCTCCTTCTCCTCATGTTACTCCTACTGCAGGCTTATCAAGTTATCATGTCACAAACAGTTGACCACAGATCCCTATCAAAAGTAGGGTGTTGCTGACAATCAATAATTTCCCCCCTCCTGCATCACCCCTTTCCCTTCAATAATCAACCATATTCTCCCCCCTTACCCCACCCCCACCCTCTTACATATTGAGTTTCCCCTTTCACAATTGTAATTTCCTTGGCATCCTGGCATGCTGCCTCTAATCCTCACAATTGAGTTCCTCAGCTTGCCACTTACAGCAGAGGCCCAGATAACCCACCTTGACTTTTAAGAGGGACAATGAGGAATTTTTTGTCTCTGAGAGTAGTGAATCAGTGGAATTATTTGTGTAAGATAGCTGTCTAGGCTGGGTCATTAAGTATATTCAAGGCTGAGACAAGCAGATTTTTAATCAGGAAGGGGATCAAATGACATGGAGATAAAGCAGGAAACTGAGTTGAGGATTATTAGATTAGCTAAGATCTCATTGAATGATGGAGCAGACATGATGGGTTGAATGCCTACTTCTGCTCCTATGTCTTATGATCTTAAGGTGTAGCTTTAACTAGTAAGAGTTTTCCTCCTGATTTCCATTGATAAAAATTCTTCTAGAGCTCCTTGATGCCACACTCAGTCAAATATGGCCATGATGTCACCTCACCTGTGGAATATCCAGCTGTTTTGTCGTGAACCAAGGCTGTAATGAGGTCAGGAGTTGTGTGACCCTCGTGGAACCCAAACTGCGTGTAGCTGAGCAGGTGCTGCTTGATAGCACTGTTAATGACACCTTCCATCGTTTTACTGATGATCAAGATAATAATTGGCCAGATTAGATTTGTCTTTTTTTTTATATGCAGCACACGCCTGGGCAATTTTCCACAATGTTGTGTAGATCCCAGTGTTGTAATTGTACTGGAAGAGCTTGACTAAGGGAGCATCAAGTTCTGCAGCACAAGTCTTTAGTACTGTTGCTGAAATGTTGTCAGGGACTATAGCCTTTGCAGTATCCAATACTTCCAACCATCTCTTGATATCAGTGGAGTGAATTGAATTAGCTTAAGACTAGTATCTATGATGTTGGGGTCCATTGGAGGAGGCCAAGATGGATCATTCACTCTGCATTCTGGCTGAAGATTGTTGGAAATGCTTCAACTTTATCCTATGCACCGATGTGTTGGGCTTCCCCATTATTGAGATTGAGAAAATTTGTGAAGCCTCCTTCTCCAGTGAGTTGTTGAATTGGCCCACTAGCGTTCACAACTGGATGGAGCAGACTGCAGAGCTGAGATCTGATCCGTTGGTGTTCACTTAGCTCAATCTATCACTTGCTTCTTACACTGTTTGGCATCAAATAATCATGTAGCTTCACAAGATTGACATCTCATTTCTATACGTGACTAGTGCAGCTCCTGGCATTCCCTTCAACACTCCTCATGTGATATTGAACAGAGAGATGCCCTGCTACAGGACAAGATGGCCACCTCCTAACACGCTGTGGGAGAGGGCTTTATTCCGCTCCCTTGTGGACTTGAGCATTCGATCTTGCCAGCATCAATTGCATCACGTTACCATGTAACCTATTTGCATTGATGTTAACGTAGGGATACCAATTGGCTGTGACACCAGCACTAACTCCCCTGCTCTCTTTCAAATCAGTGTAATGGAATCTTTTATTTTAAAAACAACTGTAACTTGCTTATTTTTCTGGATTGTTTATTGGGGACTGAAATGTGAAAATAACTGGTTTAAAAACCAAGAATTATTTTAAAAGCAAATAACTTGTCTGTCATTGTAAGTGCTGTTTAAGTAGCTGCTTGTTCAAACAGTAGCGTATGATGGTTACGGACAAGCTGGATCCAGGACGCTGTGTGCTATGAAGATCTGGTCAACAACAAGTAGCTGAATGGTTTGTGGACCAGTGACCAGTTATTGATGACAAATTCCACCTGCCTGCCAACAAAATGTGGTTGTCCCCCGCAGGTAAATGAATAGTTTGGGTGTGTGAGTGTTTCGGAGAAGTCGTCAGAGCTGACAGTGAAAACTACCTTAAAGCTTTAAAGAATTATTAGAATTATCCTTTTATCTAGAAGTAATATTGTGTGAATTCTCCAAATTCAAGGAATGTTCTGGGATAGGACCCTACAATAGGCTTATATAGAAGTGGCCGGCAGGATTTTGCAAAGATCATGATGGTGAAACTGTCATCAATGACTCCGTGAATGCACTGAAGCTGACATTAGCTTTTAGAGCTACACATTTGCAGAATAACACAGTGTAGAAATTGCTATCAGTGGTTCAGCAATTCAGTTGAATAAGGTGTTACTTGATTTTTAACAGTATAGTAGCTTTGTCATAACTGCTGACCATTCTCACTGGTGCAGCAAATCTAATTTTATACCTGTTGAATGCTCAACATTTCCATGATGATAAAAAAAATTAACATATTATGGTCTTTATAAAAGTTTATCTTTATTTTAACCTGTACCTCAATCCAATTGTATTTTTTTGCTCTCTGGATTGAGGGCTTTAAACTTCCTTGTTTGCTGTCTGTGAAATATTCAATGTAATTGGCTACTCACCTCACTGACATCACTGTTGCTATACTCTTGCAGATCCTGTTGAATTGCTATCAGTTTTAATCTATTGTAAGGTAAGGGGAATGTCAAAAGCACAGAAATCACTGGGCAGTTTTCTTTGGGGTCATTGGCAACTCTATTACTGTGCCACTGATCACAAAATGTAAGCCAGTAAAGCTATTAAGAAAAGATTCCTTTATCTAAAAAAAAAGTTCGCAAGAAATGATTAGTCAATTGAGGCTGCAATTGCTCACCATTAATTTGAATCTCAATTTGCACAACATTTGCATGACCTGATGTGATGTTTTTGAACTCAATCTTGTCATCCTTCCCATCTTTGGCAATTACTTTTAATAATGAAGTGAAGGCCACACAAATAATAACATCAGTCAAGAGGTCTAGAGAATTTAAGGTATTTTAGATTTTAGAGTTTTACATTTTTGTGCACATACGCTGAAATACAGAACTATTTCAGGAATTAATATTGTTTAGAAATGTGGAATACTTAGGCAGAAGATTGCTAGGAGTTGGGACATCATGTTGAAGTTGCACAGGATGTTGGTGAGGCCTTTTGTGAAGTACTGTGTCCAGTTCCGGACACCCTGTTAAAGGAAGGATATTATTAAGCTGGAGTGGATTTACTGTGTTGCTGGGAATGGAGGTTTTCGGTTGTAAAGAAAGGCTGGATCAGGTGGGACTATTTTCACCAGAGTGTAGGAGGTTGAGGGGTAACCTTATAGAGGTTTATAAAATTGTGAGGGACATAGATAAGGTGAATGTCAGATGTCTTTTCCCGAGGGTGGGGGATTTCAAGACTAGAGGGTATATCTTTAAGGGGAGAAGAGAAAGATTTTGAAAAGATATGAGGGGCAACTTTTTTACACAGAATGGTTTGTGTGTGGAATGAACTTCCAGAGGAAGTGGTGGATGCAGGTATAGTTACAACATTTAAAAGATATTTGCGTAAGTATATGAATAGTAAAGGTTTGGATGGTTATGGGCCAAACACAGGCAGATGGGATTGGGATTGTGGTTGGCATGGACTGAAGGATCTGTTTCCATGCTGTATGATGCTATGATTCTATAAAGCTAGTTTATTTTTCCTGCTGCAGTTACTGTAAGCTGTGACTGTTATCCAGTAAGCCAGGGATTTAAGTGCACGAGCCACGGCCAATGAGTGATAGTATCTGAGAAAGGAGAATAAAGGAGCAGCATGTACTGATGAGTCATAAAGACCATCTCAGCACACCCTGTGAACAAGATACATTGAACTGCCATACCAGTCCTTCCCTCTGACAATCACATCGTTCTTTCTATGAATGTGTGTGTCTATGTGTAGAGCGGAGTTTATAACGGTGTTAGAGTTTGAATTAGTTTTGTTATATATTGGTGGTCCATAATTGTTTATCTGTAGCTAGGATCTATTTATCAGTGCTTTCTGTCAAGTTGTGTCTGAAAGACAAGTAAATTGGAGGATTTTTCATTCTTTTAAAAATCTTTAAATTTTTTGATAACTCTGAGAATGGCAGGGCTTCATTTCCAGCACACCACCCTAGTGATGTGTACCATACATTCACTTCAGAGGGTTCCGTCAATACAGCACTGGAGTGTCAGCCTTGATTTTTGTACTAAAATGTTTGGAGTCAGTCTTGAACCCACAGTCATTTGATTTGGAAGTAAGAATTCACCCACTGAACAATAGCTGATCACAACAAAGAGATGTATTATTGATAAACATTTTGTGTTTTGTTTCTTTATTGTCAGCAAATAAATCACAGCTGCAATCAGAGATAAAAGGTACTGCAGATGCTGGAGAATCCAAGATAACAAGCATGGGGCTGGATGAACACAGCAGGTCAAGCAGCATCATAGGAGCAGGAAAACTTGACGTTTTGGGCCTAAACCCTTCATCAGAAATTGGGGAGGGGAAGAGGGTTCTGAAATAAATAGGGAGAGAAGGGGAGATAAAAGGTACTGCAGATGCTGGAGAATCCGAGATAACAAGCATGGGGCTGGATGAACACAGCAGGTCAAGCAGCATCCTGCTCCTA
>JAHRHZ010000021.1:43795906-43864250 GCA_024137785.1 Ginglymostoma cirratum
GGGAATTGGAAGTTCTGGAGGAGGTGGAGGGCGTGGGTGGTGTCACGGACGTAGGTAGGGAGTTCCTGGACCAAGGGGGTGAAAATGGAGTCTAGGTAGGTGGAGATGAGTTCGGTGGGGCAGGAGCAGGCGGAGACAATGGGTCGACCAGGGCATTCAGGTTTGTGGATTTTGGGGAGGAGATAGAAGCGGGCGGTGCGGGGTTGGGGAACGATGAGGTTGGAGGCGGTGGGTGGGAGGTCACCTGAGGTGATGAGGTTGTGAATGGTTTGGGAGATGATGGTTTGGTGCTCGGGGGTGGGGTCATGATCCAGGGGGCGGTAGGAGGAGGTGTCAGAGAGTTGGCGCCTGGCCTCAGCAATGTAGAGGTCAGTGCGCCATACTACGACTGCCCCTCCCTTGTCCGTGGGTTTTATGGTGAGGTTTTACGGTGAGCTGCAATCAGATATGTGAATAGGTGTTGCCTAAATGAGTGAATTTTAAGAGAAACTGCAGTTGCTAATCATCAGGGTGTGGCAATGTAAGTGTGATATACATGAAATATGGGTGAAGTATAATTTCATGATATTAGTGCTCTATTGTCTGAATCAATGAAGTGAAGCATATTATACTATTTTACAATTGCAGCAGTATTCTAAAATGGTGGAGATTTGCTTAATCTGAACTGTCCCTATAAGACATCAGAAAAACAGTTTAACTGGTTGCATTGTGCAACTCTGGTTGCAGTGTTTAACAGGTTGAAACAAAGTGCAATATCTGTATGTTTTGGCAGACTGGCAATGTTCATAATGACTCAGGGTATATTGTTTAAAATAATAATGTTCTGCCACATAAACGCTCATGTGTTATCATGATAGTAAGTCAAATTGCATTTTTCTTGTATGTGAACAGAAGTATTTACTGTTATATTGACCATTGCTTTCTGTGATTCTGTCCATATGTGTCCATGCAAATTGTAATTTAGCTATTATTATAAGTTCCTTTTTTTGACTTTCGCTAATTATATTTTGAAAATGCAAAGGATGCAGAAATATGGTGAACAATATAAAAAATAGGATAGGCATTTTTCAGGGAACAGTCCTTATGGGGTCTCACTTATGTTTGGAGCCCTACTCTGGACATCACAGGAATTAATGACAATACCAGACAATGTGTTAAAAGAACAATTTTATTGACTATAATGATAATTATTTCAATAATTATGAGTAAGAAAAGAAGTGACCATATGATATAGAAACAGGGAACGGTACTTTTGTAAAGGAAAGAAAGCACTGTGTACATGTACAAGACAGAAGAAAGAAAGAAGTGCTCATTTATTGTGGTACAAACAGTATCACGATGATTAGTCAGAACCATTGAAATAATGTGGGCATCTGTAGCCCTTAATTCCAAAGTGCCTCTTTTAAAAGAGAGTTGCTGCAGAGACAAAAATAATTCAGATGTAAATTGACTGGGCGACTGACAAAAATTCTGTGTGGGAGCAGTAAAATGCAACATCTAAAGGTGTCGAAGAGTCATAGACATGTACAGCACAGAAACAGACCATTTGGTCCAATTCGTCCATGCCGACTATATATCTTGAATTAATCTAGTCCCATTTGCCAGCGTTTGGCCCATATCCTTTGAAACCCCTCCTATTCTTATACCCATCCAGCTGCCTTTTAAATGTTGTAATTGTACCAGTCTCCACCACTTCCTCTGGCAGTTCATTCCATACACGCACCACCTTCTGCATGAAAAGGTTACCCCTTAGGTCCCTTTTAAATCTTTCCCCTCTCACCTTAAACCTAAGCCCCCTAGTTTTGGACTCGCCTTACCCTGAGGAAAGTACCTTGTCTATTTACCCTATCAATGCCCTTCATGAGTTTATAAACCTCTATAATGTCACCCCTCAGCCTCCAACACTCCAGGGAAAATAGCCCCAGCCTATGCAGCTTTTCCCTACAGCTTAAACCTCCAACCCTGACAACATGCTTGTAAATTTTTTCTGAACCATTTGAAGTTTAACAACATCTTGAGACAAAGTGAGTTGTGATGATAAGGGTTGACAACCACCCCCACGGCCGACAGTCATCTCTTTCAAACTTTTTTTGTGGTTTCCCCTTCCAGAACTACACAAAAAAGGGGTTAAAAGAGAGCTGCTGGTCTGGACTGGAATGTTTCTAGTGTACTAAGGAAGTCACAGCTTGAGAACAGCTATTACGCACCCATGCATCACCTCACTCTGACTGTTGCAAACTAGTCTAAAAAAGAATCAGGTCAAAAGAAATTCAAACAGCCTGCAAAAGCTGGAATCTCAAAAATCAGTTGTTTGAATTTGGCAAATTAATGTTACCGGTTACTAGTGCAACCCAGTGAGTCCATTTGGCGCGGGTGATGAATATTCACAAAGAGAGGGATCAAACTGTTGCAAAGGAGGGGTTGGGTGAATAAAGAAGTTAGTCCCTTGTCATTCAGGAGCCAAACAGTTTGGGGTATCCCATCTGGAACTTGAAAACCTCTGATGGAAGAGCACAACATAATAACAATAATTTATTGTTGTATACATTTATTAAAAATATGGTAAGATCTGTATATGTCACTGTCATTTTAATTACATAAACTATAAAAATAAATCATACAAAGTTGGAACAAATGTCATTTTTTGATCCATTCATGCTGCTTTGATTTTCTTAGTGGCTACAGGATATCGCCATACTCTGCAGCTGCTATATCTGTCCCTGAGGCCACAACACCAAGGAGGAAGCACGTTGAACCAGCCCCCGCGTCTGCTAACTGGACCCAGAACATTGCCTCTGCCGAAGCCGCCTCATCGCTGCCGATACTCCAGTTGTCACCATAGCCAGGAGACTGTCCTAACTCTCAAGGACTGGGGCCCTTCTCAAGTTTCCAGAACCGATTGACTGTCTAAATAACTCCCAAAGTCCAAGAGATCGTTCACGCTGTTAAATTACCAAAACATCAGAGGAAATGAATGGACCCCATTAGTGCAAAAGATAATGCTGAAATATTTGCAGCAATCTTCAGCCAAAGTGCCAAGTGGATGATGCATCTTGTCCTCCACCAGTGCTCCCCAGGATTACAGACACTAATCTTCAGCCAATTCGATTCACTCCATGTGATAGCAAGAAATAATTAGAAACACTAGATAATGCAAGGGCTATAGGCCTGACTACATTCCAGCAATAGTACTGAAGACTTGTGCTCCAGAAATGATGGATCCCTTAGCCAAGCTGTTGCAGTACAGTTACAACATTTGCATCTACCCAACAATGTGGAAAATTGTCTGGACGTGTCCTGAGCAAGTAAAGTAGGAGAAATTTAACTCAGGCCAATTACTGCCCCATCAGTCTACTATCGATCATCATTAAAGTGATAGAAGGTATCATTAACAGTGCTATCATGCAGCACCTGTTCAGCAAAAATTTGCTCAGTGATACCCAGTTTGGGTTCCACCAAGGCCACTCAGTTCCTGACCTCATTACAACCAAAAGAATTGAATTCCAGAGGTGAGGTGAAAGTGGTAACCCTTGACATCAAGACTGCATTCCACCGAGTGTGGCATCAAGGAGCCCTAGTAAGACTAGAATCAATTGGTATTGGAGGCAAACTCTCTGCTGGTTGGAGTCATACCTTGTGCATAGAAAGATGGTCATAGATGTTGGAGGTCAATCATCTCAGCACCAGGACATCTCTCCTGTACTTTCTCAGGGTAGTGTCCTAGGCCCAGTCATTTCCAACTGCTTCTCAATAACCCATCCTGCCAACATAAGGTCAGAAGTGGGGATGTTCACTGATGATTATGCAATGTTCAGCACCATTCATGACCCCTCAGATACTGAAGCAGTCCGTGTTCAAATGCAACAAGGTCTGGACAATATCCAGCCTTGGGATGACAAGTGGAAAGCCACACAAAGGTCAGGTAATGACCATCACCAATAAGAGACAATCTAACTACCGCCCCTTGACATTCAACGGTGTTACAATCAGTGAATCCCCTATTATCAATATCCTTGGGGTTATCATTGACCAGAAACTCATCTGGACTCGCCACTTAAACACAGTGGCTACAAGGGCAGGCCAGAGGCTAGGAATACTGCAGCGAGTAACTTGCCTTCTGACTCCCCAAAGGCTGTCCATCAACTACAAGGCACTAGTAAGGAGAGGAGGGAATAGTCCCAACTTGTCTGGATTGGTGCAGCTCCAACAACACACAAGAAGCTTGACACCACGCAGGACAAAGCAGCCCACTTCATTGGCACCACATCCACAAACATCCACTCCCTCCACCATCGACACCCAGCAGCAGTGGTACATACTATCTACATTCTACACTATTCTACAATACAGAAATTCACCAGAAATCCTTAGATAGCACCTTCCAAAACAATGTTCTTGTAGATTGAAGTGGTCAAAGGCAGCAGATACATGGGAACACTACCACTTGCAAGTTCCCCTCCAACCCATTTACCATCCTGACTATTCCTTCACTGTCATTGGAACAAAATCTTGGAATTCCCTCCCCCAGGGTATTGTGTGTCATTCTACAACATGTTCAAGAAGGCAACTCACAACCACCCTCTCAAGGGCAACTAGGCAATAAATGCTGGCCAGCCAGCAATGTCTGCGTCCCACAAGTGAATGAAGAAAAGAAACCTTACCCCAAGTCTGGTCATAACAACAGAAACACCAATTTGTTTATTCACAATGCAAAATGATAAAATAACTCCAAATTAGTGCAGGACAAGTTCCTAAAATAGTAAAACAATCATATAGCAGCATGTCTCTGAATTACTGTATACATGGGTGCATTCTATGTACAGTCTGTCTGTCAATGTTTCTTCCTCCCCAGCATATTCAGTGGCTGACTGGACCATTTGGCCGCAGCATCGAATTTGGAAAGTTTGTCCCTTCAAGCTTAATTTCTGGTTCAATTCCAGCTTTTCAAGGCCTTGTTCAGATTTTCACAACACAAAGGGTTTGAATCATATCTCTCAAAAAATTTGCAAGGTCTGCAAACTTCTCAGAACTGGTGTCTCTCATTTCAAGCAGGTTATTGTCCATCTACAGATCACAATGCAATATTTTTGGTCAACCTGTCTATAAGGCCATTCCTTGTCTATAAGGCTATTCCTTGTCCAGGTTTGTAGTTCAAGGGTCATTGAGTCAACATATTAGATGCAGTTCCCCTTTTTCTAAATGATAGAAAACAATTCTTTCTATGGTCTACTGATCTAAGGAACTCAGGCACAACAACATATGAATATTGTTACAGCTAAGGTTGGACTAGTGCATTTTTCACTGAAGTCTGACTACTCAGCCAGTTCCAACCTGCCAAAAGGTATTTTACCCAGTTATCAATGTGACCTATCATATACACAAATCAGAAGACAAATCTGCCAATCAGTTTTTAATGTTTCAACGAAGATCTGTAGTTCGGATTGCGGTTGAAGTTGTTGGTTGGTTTGCCGAGCTGACTGGTTTTCGTCTCCCTCCTAGATGTCATTGTCAGTGCTGTGTAATCTCCACTGAAGTGCTGTTGTTCTGTCCTGCTCTGAATTTATATGGTCCAATTTGTCTTGGTAGGCAGTCTTGTTTCTGGTTTTGTACTGTCGCGGTATGTAGGTGGGGTCTACTTCAACATTTTTGTTAATTGCATACCCACAATGAGCAGGACAAATGTGATATATAACATACCATGCAACAACTGCGAGAAACACCATAGGACAGATGGGCAAGAAACTCGCCACCAGGATACATGAACACCAACTCACAGCAAAATGGCACGACCAATTCTCCCTTGTTTCAATACACTCCGACATAGAAGGACATCAATTTGACTGGGACAAAGTTACAGTACTAGGACAAGTGAGACAAAGACAAGCATGAGAATTCCTGGAGGCCTAATTTTCAACCACCAATGTAATTAACAAACACACTAAAATAGACCCCATCTACATACCACTATGGTACAAAACCGGAAACAAGACTGCCCACCATGACAGACCGGACCATATAAATTCAGAGCGGGACAGAACAACAGCACTTCAACAGAGGCTACACAGCACTGATGATGTTGCCTAGAAGAAAGACGAAACATTTGCACAAAAACCAGTTAGCTCGGCAAACCAACCAACAACTCCAGTAGGTTTTCTTTAATAAACTACTGAATTACTGATTTATAAAATAAACCTTTTTCAATAAAGATGCTGTGCATGTTAACAGTTTGACATATGACAATAGAAATAGACACCCTTCCAAATAATCTCATACACACAACAGTTAAAAATAAATTAAAGAAACTTTCTTTGCAGAGATCAACTGCACAGAACATACTTTGTACAAATAATAGAGTCATAGAGGTGTACAGCACAGAAACAGACCCTGCACTCCAACTCATCCATGCTGACTAGATATCCTATATAAATCTAGTCCCATTTGCCAGCATTTGGTCCGTATCTCTCTGAACCTTTCCTATTCATATACCCATCCAGATGCCTTTTAAATGTTGTAATTGTACCAACCTCCACACCACCTCCGGAAGCTCATTCCACACATGTACCTACCTCTGTGTGAAAAAGTTGCCCCTTAGATCTCTTAAATCATTCCCCTCTCACCTTAAACCTCTGCCCTCTAGTTTTGGACTCCCATATCCTGTTCATGCCCCTCATGATTTTATAAATTTCTGTGAGATCACCCCTCAGTCTCCAACGCTCCAGGAAAAATGACCCCAGTCTGCTCAGCCTTTCCCTATAGCTCAAAGTCTCCAATCCTGGCAACATCCTTGTAAATCTTTTCTGAACCCTTCCAAGTTTCACAGTATCTTTCCTATAGCAGAGAGAACAGAATTGAATGCACTATTCCAAAAGTGGCCTAACCAATGTCGTACAGCTACCAACATGACATCCCATTTGTAAAGGAAAAAGGTGTATAAAATATTGCAGATGGCTTTCAGTGCAGTGTTTTAGCACACATGGATGGGCATCACTGGACATATGTGATTGTCACTGTTGTCTTTTCAGAAGCAGTTTGTTCAGGACATGTCAAGAGGAGTCTTCTAGAAGCTTCTCTGGGGAATTGTTGCATCAGTTTTTTCAGTTCTCATACAAGATGTTCAAGAGATTTTTCAAAATAGGTGGACTAAGATGAATCATAGCTTCATTGAATCCCTACAGTGTGGAAGCAGGCCCCTGCAGTGCACACTGACCCTCCAAACAGCATGCCACCCAGACCTGCCCCTGCTACCCTATCCTCAAAACCCAGCATTTCCTACAATGAAAGTGACACAAATTCTGCCTGACCATTTGATTTTACTGCTCAAAGATGAATTATTGACTAATTTCTGCTGATTTTCTAACTTAAAATGACCTCACCATTTCAGTCATTAGTTATTAGTTCCTATTTTGCTGGATTATTTGCTTTGTTTGGAGTTCAGTTTTGTTTCCACACTGCATCCAGCCATTTGTACCAAAGGCTGACTTTGACAGCAGCAAACAGATAATATGTGATATAAGATGCATTTTACTGAGAAAGAGCTGGAACAACATACTGAACCATTTTTCATAAAGAAGATTAACACAAAGAAGCAAAATCCTAAGAGGAAACTTTCTTTTCAAAAAACTACAAATTTAATTATAAACTTTTCATAAATTGAAATTAATATTGTACCCAAACTAAATCATTTCTCTTTTTCTCTTTTCAGTGATTTCTAGACCTCACTCTGTTCTCTTCACACGCTCCTTTACCCATTTCCTTTCTCCAGCTCCATTTTCCAGCATCAGTCTGCTTCATTGTTTGACTGTTTTGTCAACATAAATCCCAGAGCATACAATCCGATGTAACAACCAGAGAATTTAAGATCAATTTATGTAATCCTACATTTCCTTATTCCTTCATGGGATGCAGATGTCACTGGAAAAGTCAACACTTGTTGCCGATTTCCATTAAACCGAGTGGCTTCTTAGGGCCAGTTCAGAGGTCAATTAAGAAACAAGCACATTACTCTTATATCTGGATTCACCTTTATTTATTATGGCAGATTTCCTTCTCTAAAGGGATCACCATTGTTGAGACTATCCTTACTTTCCAGATTTATTTATTGAATTCAGATTTGACCAATTACCATGGTGGAATTTGAGCCCGTGGCTCCTGGGTATTTGCCAGGGTCTCTGGATTTCTAATCTAGTGACATGACCACTGCTCCACTACTTCCCTCTGTAGTATAACTATACCAAACAATTCCAATATGATTATATGATTCATTATAAGAACTTAGATACATCATATTCCATAACCTAGTATGACAACAAAGTGGTTTACTTAACTTTTACACTGCAACTATTTTGAGTCTCTACATTTTATACATAAATTACACAATATAAAAAGATACAAACATAGCATCAGATCTATCGAAGTGGAGGCAGCAAGATATTAGATAATTGTAATATCTCCTAATCATTCTTGTACCATGGTTATATGGTCCATTTAAGCTCTTCTACTATTTTGAAACTGAAATCACAGTATCCAGAATAGCAATTTCCCAGACCCTCAATACGTGGATGAATCATCTTCAACATATCTTTCATCTCAGAATCTTTGCCTCAGGCTGGCTTCACAAAGCGTACCTGTTGAGCAGAAAGTTGTTTTAACTCGTTGTGTGGAGATTCCACAAATAGTCTGCCACTGAGGTATATGATTGTGTGAACACATAATCCTGCAACTCCCTTAATTTTTCTCCCACCTGACAGTATTCACCAGCCTACTACACAATCTCTTGTCAAGCCAGTCTCAAGTGTCTCTGAAATTATACCAAGGCCTCCCTTTGCATCTTCCCCAGTACTGATAACGAATTGTGCATGAGTTTTACGTTTCTAAGTTGGGTTCATCCATTTGCTCCCACTGCCTCTGCTCTATTCCCAGACCCCAGACCAGTTTCACATCTAAAGTAGCCCAAATTTGTTATCATTTCAATTTATTTTTCATTGTACCCTTGTCAAGCTTATTAATCTTTATGAAATCCCACCTCTTAACTCCTGGATTCCCAGTTAATTACAGCTCAATGAATCCTGTTTATAGCTTTACTAGTCCTTCTTCCTTTCAAGACTGATGCCATCATTTCCTTCTCATCAAAACAGCTAAGAAAGTACTGGCCTAACATGTTAACTGTTTCTCTCTCCACAGATGTTGCCTTACTTATTGGCTATTCCCAGCATTTTTAGTTTTTATTTAAAATTTCCAGTACCTGCAGAATTTTACTTTGCTATCCATGTTTATTATGTTCTAGATTGTTTGCACCTGATCAAAGATCTGAAGGGTGTTTTGAAAATAAATGTTAATTTTTCTTATGCACAGGAACTTTGTCAATGTAATAATTCATGGAGGTCTGCCTTCTTTATCTCCTACCTGTAAAGGCGTTGCCAGTTGAACAAATTCCTGTGACAAAAACAGCAGTTGTCGGAGGAGAAGAGAAAAATCAGATTCCAAAAGCATTCAGATTAGGATTGAACAAGGTATTTAAAATAAATACTAAACATTATGAATGTTAGTTAATACATTTCTCCAAGCTCATTCCTTTTTTGCAATTGGTTTTCCCATTTCCTGTCATCCAAAATGAGTATTTCCTTTTAACAGGGATGTTGTAAAAGTGCTGAAAGTAATTTAAAAAGCAGATTCATGGTAATTGCCAGCACATGGTTTTTCTCAGTCCAGGCTAGAGGTTAAGCTCAGCATGTTTTGCGATTCCTGGTTTGGCATGTGATCACACAGAGTGACTTCCAGTCATGAGAAACAGATGGCCTGATAGGTACACAGGGTGCAGAGATGGCAATGTGGATCTGCATCAGGGCACCTTCACAGATCTGATTTTTAAAGCTCCACGATATGTAACACTTTTGACAACAGCACCACCTACCATGGAGCTAAAGCAGCAATCAGCCATTAGTATGCAATAGCAGCAGCTACCATGATTCTGAAGCTTGGATGACGCAGAGCTAAATTCAATGAATAAGCATGTTTAATTCTGGCTGAAAATTGTCAGCCAAGTGTGAAGGGGAAAAGTTCTTCAGGAAGTATGATTGTTACAGAAAGAGGGTGCAATATGCAAGAGTCTTAATATACAATTGGCCTTCTGTGGCTTTGCACATGGTTGGTCAAAGGAAGAAACGGAGGGGGAAGGAATTTGAAGAAAGTGCTGACAAAGAGGAATTAATATTATGTATGGAAATAAGTGCTGGTCAGCCTGTAGGCCTAGTAGCACTTGGGAGAAGAATTGGTGTTGGGCCATGGTTTTTTGTAAGAATGAAAATTTAAAAATAAATATAGGTCACATAAGGGACATTGCAGCCATTAGTAGTCAGAGGGAGTGATTGGTTGTCAGTGCATGCAGTAGATTGGTTGCAATGACAAAAGCAACCAGCAAAGGACAAGGTAGAGAAAGAGACCGAAGTCTTGCTTGAGGCAAGGCAAACTATTATCTTGCTCTGTAGGATCTTGTTGAAATCTTGCTTGCAGCTAAGTTTTGGGGGATAGGTTTAGAGGGCCATAATGTGTTGGTTGGTGGCAAAGGGTATCTGATGCTGTATTCTGGAGAAAGTTGTTTACTTGGCCGTGGCAATTTAACCTTTTGTTGATGAACTTATCGCTGTAATTCCATTCATTACTCAACCCTGAGTATGCTAGGATGGAATTGCGGATGGGGATTTTTTTTTTTTTACTTAGTATGTTGGTTCTAAGAGACAATTCAACTGAAAACTTCACCATATTGGTGTCAAATAGGTAATTGTGATTTTTTCAGGATAGGTTAACTCGATTGGCTAAATGACTATTGTCTGATGCAGAATAAACTTTACAATATGTATTTAATCTCCATGCCAGTTGTGGTATTTCATGAAGGACTGCATCCTCACCTTATGCTATGCTTCGGCAGTTGTTACCCTCAATCTATACATAATCAATTGTTCCTCTTTAATTGTGAGACATGCCTGTGGTACTTCATGTACTTTGCCTCCTAACCACCTTAGTGTTGTTAGATTGGTCTGAAAAAATAAATGCTATTACTTTCAGGAAGCACTTTGTATGACCTGTATTCAGGTTCAGAATGTGACAGTTTAGGTCATAAAGGAAGGCTGGAATGTGATTAGTCTGAGGAAGAATGTGCAGCAGCAGTTAGAAGCTGAGAGAGAAAAGGAAGGCATGGCTAAAGTCCCTCACTGGGGATTTTAGCTGAATGACGAAGCACAAACAACAAAGCTCGTGCATTTTTTATTGTGTTGGTCAAGTTTCTGATGTGATTGATTTGAAGGAACTGCTGCAAAGCCAAATTAAGACCAGAATGCTTCATTCATCTCACGTGTCACAGTCAATTAAGGACAAAAACAGAAGTTGCTGGAAAAGCTCAGTCGGTCTGGCGGCATCTGTGAAGAAAATGTCAGAGTTAATGTTTTGGGTCTGATGACCCTTCCTCAGAATGGGCCCTGATTTTGTTCCTGATTTACAGCATCTGCAGTTCTTTTGGTTTCTCTTAATTAAAAAGTTTGCTTAGATTTACAATAACTGTGCCAACTGTCAAGAATTGTAATAGATGTATGTAGTGATTGGAGCCTGGACCATGTGTATCTCATTAACTATGAAATCCTTGATTGGGGCTGTTAACCTGGGCCAATCAGGGAGCTCTGGCTGACATATATAAACAGGAGATTCAGAAGGTCTCTTCAGTCTGGGGATCAGCTCTTAGCTGGCTGGTCAGAGTCTGTGCACACTTGTAAATAAAGTGAATAAATTTGGTGATGGGATACCATCCTCTGTGCAGTTATTTCAATGTGCTGCTGAAATGTGATATTGACAGCAAAAATGTGAGTTTTATCTAGGGCCTATATTCAGGATCTAATGGTAAGCAGACCAGGAGAGAGACTATCAGTTGTGTTTCAAATAAGGGGAAGAATACATAAAATTTGTGTATTATCCCCAAAGTTACTCAATCTTTACACAGAATGAATATTTGCAGAGTCAGGTGAACTTTCAGAGGCAAAAACTGTAGACAAGAACAAACTAAACTTATGATACACTAATGACATAGCACTATTTACAGAATAATAAAAAAAACCCTGCTAGATATTGCAGATCAAGAAAACTGTAGACGCTTAGAATGTGGATTGAGCATGAATATAAAAGACCAAAACAATTGTCATTAGAATGTAGAAATGGATGGTGCTGCAATATATAGTTATATTTATATATTTAGGATAAATGATAACAGAAGATGGCAGATGTGATGTCAATGTCAACTGAAGAATACTAGAGGTAGGCCAAGAGGTAATTTTGTGAAGATGAAGAATGTGATAACAACAATAAACCTCAAGGTTGTAACAAGGGGCAAAAAAAACTCAAATCACTTTAGGTGATAAAGAAACAGCTGAAGATTTTGGACACCTATGAATGCTGACAACATTTTGGCAGAAAACCTGACCTCCGATATGAGCCACACCCTGAGCTAAATTGTTACCTAGTATGTCCTGTCCTCAAAAAGCAGGAAAAATCTAAACTGGCCTGTTCCAGCCCTATCAATCTATTCCTGATCAGCAACAAAGTAATAGAAAGGGATGTTGACAGTGCATACAAGTGGCACTTGCTCAGCAATAACCTGCTCACTGATGGTCAGTTTGTGCTCTATCACAGCAAATCAGCATTTTACAGACCTTCTTACAGCTTTGGTCCAACCATGGCCACTTTTAGAATATTGCATACAATTCTGGTCACCCTACTATAGGAAAGAGGCTGTTAAACTTGAGAGTGTCCCGAAAAGATTTACATGGATGTTGCCGTGTCCGAAGGGTTTGTGTTATAGGGAAAGGCTGAATAGGCTGGGGCTTTTTTTCCCTGGAGCATTGGAGGCTGGGGGATGATCTCATAGAATTCTATCAAAACATAAGGGTCATGGATAACGTGAATAGCCAAGGTCTTTTTCCCAGGGTAGGGGAGTCCATAAGGTGGCTCAATGGTTAGCACAGCTGCCTCACAGTGCCAGCGACCCAGGTTCGATTCCACCATTGGTCAGCTGTCTGTGTGGAATTTGCACACTCTCCCTATGTCTGTGCGAGGTTCCTCCAGGTATTCCAGTTTCCTCCCATAGTCCAAAGATGTGCTGGTTAGGTGGGATGACCATGCTAAATTGCCCATAGTGTCCAGGGATGTGCAGGCTAGGTGGATTTGTCATGGGAAATGCAGGGTTACAGGGCTAAGGTAACGGGTTGAGTCTGGGAGTGGGATGCTCTTTGGAGAGTCAGCATAGACCAAATGGACTGCTCCCACGCTGAGGATTCTGTAACTAGAGGGCATAGGTTTAAGGTGGGGCTGGGGGGTAATTTGAAAATGACCTGAGAGGTAACATTTTCTTGCAGAGGTTGGTGCATGTGGGGAATGTGCTGCCAGAAGAAGTGTAGAGGCAGGTACATTTACAACATTTAAAAGGCATATGGATGGGCCTGTGAATAGGACGGATGTAGAGGGATATGGGCCAGATGCTGGCAAATGGGAGTAGGTCAGATTGGGATTTCTGGTCAGCACAGATGATTTAGACCAAAGGGCCTGTTCCATGCTGTATGACTTAATGGACAAAAATGTTGAACTCCGGAGATGACTGCCTTTGACATTAAGGCAGCATTTGACCAAGTATGGCATCAAGGATATCTGGCAAACTGGAGTCAATGAGATTAAGAGGAAAAACTCTCCACTGGTTGCGGCCACACCTATCACAAAGCAAGATGGTGATGGTTGTTGGAGATTGATTCTCTCCATCCCAAGGTATTGCCGCAGGAGTTCTTCAGGATTATGTCAGTTATCATTGATCAAGCGTTGAAGTGGACCAGCCACGTAAATACAACTACTACATGAGCAGCTCAGAGGCTAGGAATTCTGCAATGAGTGGCCCACCTCCTGTCTCTTCAATACCTGTCTCTCATCTACAAGACTCAAGCCTGGAGTGTGATGGAATATGACCAGGTTACCTGGATAAGTGCAATATCAATTTGACTCCATCCAGGACAAAGTAGCATGCTTGATTGGCAATCCATCCACCAGCTTCTTTATCTGCTCCCTTTGTTATTATCCCAAATGATGGTAATGCAGGACAAAACAGATTACAGAGTAAAACCTGGATTGCTAAATCATTTTTTTTTTACTTTTGTAATTTGCTTACAATGGTAGTCAGTGACTGAACATATTCATAAGAGGCTGCTAATGTACCTTTCACAGAAGAACATCAAAGTTCATTCCATACAAGAAAGAAAAAAACTACATTTATGACAATGTGGAAAGATCTTATCATCAGTAGCAAAAATAAAGATTTGACTTTTTTTCCTCACAATATCCTTTACTATCATAGATTTAAAATTTCTTGCTCAACTGACAAGTTTGCAAGTATTCCTTTCTGGTAAATTTCTGCACATTCATCAGATGTGATTCTTTCTGTTACTATTTCTCCCTGAGACCCAGCCACAGGCAAACTCACTGATTTTTCAGTGACTTTTTTTCCAGTTACCTTGCTTACTTCTAGGCTGGTCTCACTTTCTATGAGTTATAAAAGATCAGTTTAGTAACCAGTTCAGCAATTATCTCACCAGGAAGCTTCTCTTGTAATTTACTTTAAGTCATGCGATTTCTTGGAAATGTTGTTTCATCACTACTTTAAAAAAAATGAAGTTCTGACCATTAAAAAAAGTCACCTTCAAAGAACTAAAAACCAAAAACCCATTTACCTTTACTTTAAAACCTAAGTTTCCATATGATAATAAATTATAAACCTTCATCATACTTTCATCATATCCAAACCAATAACCTCTGCTAGCTAGAAGGGCAAGGACTGTGGATGCATGAGAGCGCTACCTGCAAATTCCCCTGTACACCACAAACCATCCTGGTTTGGAACTAAATTGTTGTTCTTTCAGTATTGTTGAGTCAAAATCCTGCCACACGGTGGCTCAGTGGTTAGCACTGCTGCCTCACAGTGCCAGGGACCCAGGTCCAATTCCATCCTTGGGCAACTGTCTGTGTGGAATTTGTACATTCCTCCTATGTGTGTGTTTCCTCCCACAGGCCAAAGATATGCAAGTTAGATGGATTGGTCGTGCTAAATTGCTCAGCATCCAGGAATGTGCAATCTATGTGGGTTAGCTATGGTAAGTGCAGGCTTATAGGGATAGGGTAGTGGGGGTGAGTCTCAGTAGTTGTACTTTGGAATGTTGGTGTGCACTTGATGGGCTGAATGGCCTGCTTCTGCACAATAGGGATTCTATGATTCAAATTCCCTTTCTAACAGCATTGTGCATGCAACTCGACCATAACAGTTTAAGAAGGTAGTCTATTATCACCTTCAATTAGGGAATGACCAATAAATAATGGCCTAATTGCTGTTTAGTGGTCATTCATGCAGCGTGTCATGCAAGGACAGTTTTAATATTTTTTCTATAGCAGTACCACAGTTGACCAGCAGCTGGTGCTATTGTAGTTTGCAAATCAATTTTGAGCATTCCCTTTTCTTATTGCCTCCATATATGTATTTTCTTTAAAAGGGATTGAAATAGATTAGAAAGTATTTGCGGAGCAGAAATTAAATATAATTAAGGTAGAATATTATGTATTACATTTTACAGTTTGGATCTTGGGAACACCATTTCAAATGCAGCAAAGAAGGTAAGAGAGAGTCAGGAGAACCGTAGATGCACTCATGAAAGAGGCTATAGAAAGAGCAAGATTATGGCCTGGGTTCAAGTCCCATTCACTTCAGAGGTGTGGTATTAACAAGATGATTAAAAATATCTACAGTGAGATTTACAAATGAGATCAATGATTTTGAAATCCATGCATTGAGGAAAACAAGCAAAGGAAACTTGATGAGGGACGGATGAAAAAGGTCAACTTAATGTAGCATAGCGTTTTTATAGAATCCATACAGTGTCGAAACAGGCCAGAAATCAGAATGAAGAATAATGCAATACTTTAAAGTAAAAATGACAAGGGCTGAAGGATAAATGTTTTAATTTTGAGCATAATTTTGAGATAAAGGCTACTCATTTGAAAAGGAGCTTGTGTTTAGATGTTTAAAGCAGCTACTTAATTCAGGTGATCAACCACGTTTGATTTTGAAATTGGATACCTATTTATTTTTATCCTAAATAAATCTAATCCCATTTGCCAGGATTTGGCTCACAACCCCCTAAACCCTTTTTATTCATGTTCCCATCCAAATGTCTTTTAAATGTTGTAATTGTACCAGCCTCCACCAATTTCCCTGGCAGCTCATTCCATATCTGCACCATCCGAAATGTGAAAAAGTTGCCCCTTTGGTACTTTTAAATCTTTCCCCTCTCACCTTAAACCTGTGCCCTCTAGTTTTAGACTTACCCGTCCTGCAGAAGAGAACTTGTCTATTCACCCTGTCCATGCCCCTCATGATTTTATAAACCCCAGTAAAGTCACCCCTCAGCCTCTGAAGCTCCAGGGAATAAAGCCCCAGCCTATTCAGCCTCTCCCTATAGTCCTGCAACTCTGGCAACATCCTTGTAAATCTTTTCTGAACCCTTTCAAGCTTTGCAACATTGTTCCTACAGCAGGGTTACCAGAATTGTATGCAGTATTCCAAAAGTGGCCTAACCAATGTCCTGTACAGCCACAACATGACCTCCCAACTCCTATACTCATGACCAATTAAGGAAAGCATTACCAAACGCCTTCTTCACTATCCTATCTACCTGTGACTCCACTTTCAAAGAACTATGAACCTGCACTCCAAGGTCTCTTTGTTCAGCAACACAATCCAGGACCTTAACATTAAGTGTATAAGTCTTGGCCTGAATTGCCTTTCCAAAATGCAGCATCTCACATTTATCTAAATTAAACTCCATCTGCCACTCCTCGGCCCATTGGCCTATCTAGAGTCATACAGTCAGACAGCACGGAAACAGACCCTTCGGTCCAACCAGTCCATGCTAAACATAGTCCCAAATTAAACTAGTCCTGCCTGCCTGCTCCTGGCCCATATCCCTCCAAACCTTTCCTATTCACATATACATCCAAATGTCTTTTAAACGTTGTCATTGTACCTGCATCCACCACTTCATCAAGAAGTTCATTCCACAAGTGAACCACCCTCTGTGTAAAAATTTACCTCTAATGTCTTTTTTAAACCTCTGTACTGTCACCTTAAAAATGTGCGCCTCATCTTGAAATTCCCCATCTAAGGGAAAAGACAACCACCATCAACTCTATTTATACCTTGCGTTATTTTATAAATGTCAGTCAAGTCACTTCTCAATCTCCTATGGTCCAGTGGAAAAATGTCCTAGCCTATCCAGCCTTGGCTTATAACTCAAACCTTCCATACCTGGCAACATCCTGGTAAATCTCCACCGAACCCTCTCCAGCTAGATAATATCCTTCCTATAACTGGGCGACCAGAACTGCATGCAGTATTCTGGAAGAGGCCTCACCAATGTCCTGTTCGACCTCAATGTAACATCTCAACTCCTATACACAAAGGACTGAGCCATGAAGGCAAGCAAGTCTTTGCCTTTTTAACCATCCTGTCTATATGAGACACAAACTTTAAAGAATTATGTACCTGCACTCGGAGGTCCCTCTGTTCTACAACACTACCCAAGGCCCTACCGTTAATTGTATAAGTCCTGCCCTTGTTTGTTGTACCAAAATGCAATACCTCACATTTATCCAGATTGAACACTGTCTGCCATTTTTCAGCCCATTGGCCCATTTGATCACGATCCCTTTGTAATCTTAGAAAACCTTCTTCATCATCTACAATGCCACCAATTTTGGTGTCATCTGCAAACTTAATAAGTGTGCTTTCTGTATTCTCATCCAAATCATTTATATAAATGACAAACAAAAAGAGGACCCAGAACCGATCCTTGTGGATCACTGCTGGTCACAGGCCTCCAGACCGAAAAGCAACCCTCCACCATTACTCTGTCTCCTGCCGTTAAGACAGTTATGTATCCAAATGGAATCCTAACTTTACTAATTAGTCTACCATGTGGATACTTGTCAAAGGCTTTACTAAAATCCAAATAAACAATGTCTACTGCTCTGCTATCATTAACCTTTTTGGTAATTTCCTCAAAAAACTCAATTAAGTTTGTGAGACACAATCTTCCTTGCACAAAACCATGCTGACTATTCCTAATCAATTTTTGTCTCTCTAAATGTCCATAAACCCTATCTTTTATAATCAGCTCCATCAATTTATCCACAGCTCAAAGTCAGACTCACAGGTCTGTAGTTCCCCAGTTTCTCCTTACAACCTTTCTTAAACAAAGGTACAACATTAGCCACCCTCCAGTCATTAGGCAGCTCACCCGTGATTATAGATGATGAAAATATTTCTGCAAGGGGTCTCGTAATTTCCTCCCTTATTTCTCACAACAATCTTGGATACATTAGATCAGGTCCTGGAGATTTATCCACCTTTATATTCCCTAAGAGCTCCTGAATGTCCTCTTCTGTCTTGTGAACTGTTGTTAAAACATCAACGTTTATTTCTCTGCCTTTATCCACAGTAAAAGCTGACACAAAATATTCATTTAGTATCTCTCCCATCCCCTGGGGTTCAACACAAATACGAGTTCCTCGATCTTTAAGAGGCCCAACCCTTTCTCTAGGTAACCTCTTGCACTTAATGTATTCTTAGAATCTCTTTGGATTAACCTTAACCTTATCTGCCAATGCTATCTCATATCCCCTCCTTGCCTTTCTGATTGCTGTCTTAAGAATGCCCCTACACTCTATATATTGATTAAGAGATTCAATTGAACAAGTTGAGTATACCTATAAAAAGTTCTATTTTAGTTTTGACTACAACCTCAATATATTTATTAATCCAGTGTTCCTTAACCTTACCAGCCTTGTCCTTCACTCTAACATGAGCAAAATGCCTCTGAACTCTCGTCATTACCCTTTTGAATTCCTCCCACTTGTCAGATGTCCTTTTACCTGCGAATAGTCTACTCTTTTGAAAGTTCTTGTCTCATGCCATTAAAATTTGCTTTACTACAATTAAAAACATTTATTGAAGGCTTATCCTTTTCCATAACCATTTCGAAACTAATAAAATTATGATCGCTAGATCCAGAGAGTTCCTCACTTTTACTTCAGTCACCTGCCCTGCCTTTTTGCCCAAAAGAAGGTCTATTTTGCTCCTTTTCTAGTAGGAACATCCACATATTAATAAAGAAAATTTTCTTGAACATATTTGACAAATTCTTCACCATCCAAACCTTTAACACTATGGTAGTCCCAGTTAATGTTTGGAAAATTAAAATCATCCATTACTACAACCTTATTATGCTTACATATATCTGAGATTTCCCTACATATTTGGTTCTCAATTTCCCTCTTACTATTGATGGGCCTATAGTATAATCCCACCAAAGTGATCTTTGCTTTATTATTTGTAATTTCTACCTGTATATTTTCACTGGACGATTTTTCAGAAATATCTTGCCTAGTTGCAGCAGTAATGTATTCCTTAATCAAAAATGCCACAGCCCTTCTTTCTTGCCTCCCTTTCCCTCCTTCCATATACCATCTAAAACATGCAACATTGAGCTGACAGTCTTGTCCATCTCTCAGCCAAGTTTCTTAGCTATGACGTCCCAAACCCATGTTCTTAAACTTGCCCTCAGTTCATCAGCCTTACCCGTGAGACCCTTTGCATTGAAATAAATGCATTTTTTTCTTCAGAGTGACTACATACTCTGACTCTCTCATCTTTCTTTTCTAATTGATGTGCTCTCCTCACATTCAGAACTTACCCCATCAATCCTTCCATTTACTCTGCTACTCGAAATTCTTCTATCAATATAAATTAAATCCCTTAATAGAATGAGCAAATCTCCCTGCTAAGATATTGGTCCCTTTCCAGTTTAGGTTACACCCATCCTTTTTGAACAGGTCTATTCTATCCCAAAAGACATTCCAATTGTCCAAAAACTTGAATCCTCGAAAAATACACTAGCTTTTCAGCCATTAATTTATCTCCTTTAACCTTTTGTCCTTCCCTTGTATGAGTTTGGCATTGGGAGTAAACCAGAAATTACTACTTTTAAGGTTTTATTTTTTAATCTTCTACCTAATCTCTTAAATTCACCCTGTACTGCTTGAATCGTTTCCCTAAAAATGACATTCCTATCAATGTGTACAATAATTTCAGGCTTCCCAATCTCACCTTTAACAATATGCTTGAAACATTTAGAAATGTCCTTAATCCTAGCACCAGGAAAAGCAACAAGCCATCCTAAATTTACGCTCACTGCCACAGAATTGCTTGTCTATTCCCCTGACAACAGAGTCCTCTATAACAATCATTCTATTGAAGCATGTTAACTGCTGCCTGACATAAGAATCGATCTGAGTGTTCAATAACTGACTGACCTTTCTATTTTCCTCGGAGAGACTATCCTCTTCAACTGTTCCAAAAACTGAATAGCTATTTGATAGAGGAATAGCCACTGGAGACTTTTGAACTATCTTCTCACCTTTCACGACTGTCACCCATCTGTCTGACTGATCCTGCTTCGTAATAACTTTTCTAAATCTACAAGCCATCTCACTGTGTATCTTATATATGGCCTTAATAACATGAAGCCTGAAAAAAAGGATGTTTTAGGAACGCCTTATATATTAAGTAAACTACCTTTCATTACCTACGGAAAATAATGTTAAAATGGATAAAATTAAATATATATATATCAAACATGTAAAAATTAAATAAAATCAATCACTTAGCTGATTAACTGAATAAAAACAAGACATCTTCAATAAATTCCTCAAAGAACAGAAAGTCTTCTCCGGAGCTGACCACATCAGTCTCTCCAGAACGAGAAAACAACTCCTTATTTAAAATAAACTCTTCAGTTTTTTTTTCAAAAGAGACCTTTGCAATGTTTTAAAAAACAATCTAAAACACATATATACTGTTTTAGTTTCTGAATTAATTAAAAAAAACCTCAGTTGTTCACTGTAGACCCTTAAAAATAAGTTTAAAAAGAATTCTGAAGAAAGGCCCTGACCTGAAAAGTCAGCTTTCCTGCTCCCCTGATGCTGCCTGGCCTCTTGTGTTCCTCCAGCTCCATGCTGTGTTATCTCTGGCTCCAGCACCTGCAGTTCTTACTATCTTTGAAAAATAGTTGTGTGGTTCTTATTTTTTTTTGAATGTTAATAAAACAAAATGGAAAAAAGTCTTATATTAGTAAACTATAATGACTTAAATAACCGTAAAACTGTAAAAAAACTAAAATAAATCGTTAACTAAGCCTGCAAACCAAGGAACAGCTGCAAGATCCACGCTGCTCCAGGAACTGATCAAGATCCTGTTGTACTCTGAGGTAACTTCTGTACTGTCCACTACACCTCTAATTTTGGTGTCATCTGCAAACTTACTAACCATAGACCCTATGTTCACATCCAAAACATTTATATAAATGACAAAAAGCAGTTGACCCAGCACTGATCCTTGTGGCACACAGCTAGTCACAGGCCTCCAGCAACCCTCCGCCACCACCCTCTATCTTCTATCTTTGACGCAGTTCTGTATCCAAATGGCTAGTTCTCCCTTTATTCCATGTGATCTAACCTTGCTAACCAGTCTTCCACAAGGAACCTTGTTGAACACCTTACTGAAGCCTATATAGATTGTGTCCACTGCTCGCAAATCCTCCTCGTTACTTCCTCAAAAAAACTCAATCAATTTAGTGAGAGATGATTTCCCATGCACAAAGCCATGTTGACTATCTCTGATCAGTCCTTGCCGTTCCAAATACATGTAAATCCTGTCCGTCAGGATTCCGTCCAACAACTTGCCCACCACTGACATCAGGTTCACTGATCCGTTATTCCCTGGTTTTTCATTACCATCTTTCTTAAATAGTGACACCACATTAGCCAACCTCCAGTCTTCTGGCATCTTACCTGTGGCTATCAATGATACAAATATCTCAGCAAGGGGCCTAGCAATCACTTACCAGCTTCCCACAGAGTTCTCGGGTACCCTGGTCAGGTTCCGGGGATTTTTCCATCTTCATGCGTTTTGAGACATCCAGCTCCTCCTACTCTGTCATATGGACATTTTTCAAGATGTCACTATTTTTTTCTCTATGTTCTCTATCTTCCATATTCTTCTCCACAGTAAACACTGTGCAAAATACTCAATGTGTATCTCCCCCATCTCCTGCAGTTCCACACATGGGTGACCTTACTGATCTTTAAGGGGCCCTATTCTCTCCCTAGTTACTCTTTTGCCCTTAATGTATTTGTAGAATCCCTTTGGAATATCCTTAATCCTATTTGCCAAAGCTATGTCATGTCCCCTTTTTGCCCTCCTGATTTCCCTTTTAAGTATACTCCTACTGCATTTAAACCTTTCCAGGGATTCACTCGATCTTTGCTGTCAATATATGACATATGCTTCCTTCTTATTCTTGACCAAAATTGCAATTTCTCTCATCATCCAGCATTTGCTGCACCTACCAGCCTTGTACTTCACCTTAACATATTGTGTCTGGACTCTTGCTATGTCAATTTTGAAGGCTTCTTATTTTCCAACCCTCTCTTTTCACTTGTGAACATTCGCTGTCAATCAACGTTTGAAAGTTCTTGCCTAATTCCATCAAAATTGGGCTTCCTGCAATTTAAAACTTTAACTTTTAGATCTATCTATCCTTTTCTGTCACTATTTTAAAACGGTAGAATTATGGTCACCAGCCCCAAAGTGCTCCCCAACTGCCCTACCTGAGCTTCAGTTCTCTGTTTGTTAGCTTTCAAGTTCACGGACATACTTCTGGCTATCTTCATCTTTCTGGTTTCTGACACATAGTTTCAATCTTTTATGATCTTTTCGTCATAAATTTAAATGAAACAATTTATCTTCTTTTATGCAGTATTTGATTTGTTCAAAAAAAAGGTCAGTCTAAATGGGACTTGGAAATTTTCCTCAGATGCTGGTATAATTTGCTGAGTATTTCAGTTTTTTTTTCTAATATGGTTGCTCATCTACTCTTTGCCGTATATATTTGTAACGATAATAACTATTTTCCAAATAACTGTTTTTTAAAATAACCAGTTGAGATATAGACCATTTGCCCACTTTTGATTGATTGATTTATTGTCGCATGCACTGAGATATAGTGGAAAGTGTTGTTTTGCGTGCTGTACAAGCAGATTATACCATGCATCAGGGTAGCAGAATAAAGTGCAGAACAAAATATGTGACCATTGTTGAAAAGGTGCAGAGAAGGATTAGAATTAACGTTTGAGAGGTCTGTTCAAAAGTTTGATAACAGCAGGGAAGAAGCGTTTTTTGAAATTATTTGTATGTGCATTGTAACTTTTATATCTTCTGCCCAATGGAAGAGGGGGGAAGAGAGTATAACGAAGTGGTGGGGGAAGGTGCTGGTGATCTTTGATTATGTTGGTTGCTTTTCTGAGGCAGTGGGATGTATAGATGGAGTCAATGAATGGAAGGCTGGTTTGCATGATGGACTGGGCTGTGTTCACAACTTTCTGTTGTATCTTGCGATCTTGCGAAGAGCAGTCGCCATATCACATTGTGATGCATCCGTATAGGACGCTTTTTATGGTACATCTATAAAAATTGGAAAGAGTCCTTTTGGAAATGTTGAATTTCCTTAACCTCCTGAGGAAGTAGAGACGTTGTTGTGTCTTCTTGACTATTGTGTCGACATGGGGGGACCAGGACAGATCGTTGGTGATCATCACTCCCAGAAACTTGACACTCTCAACCATCTCCACCTCAGCACCATTGATGCAGTCAGGGGTGTGCCCTCCACTCACTTTCCTGAAATCAATGATCAGCTCCTTCATTTTGCTGATTGATAGAGATTAGTAACAACTGCCCTCTACATGTAAATATTCAAATATTCAAATATTCCAAATCTTAACCAAATTTGTAGCATAACTGTTGCATATTTATTTAAATATGTGACCATTGTTGAAAAGTTTACAATAGAAAAGAATCGACAGGGTGTAATAATAGTTTAACCTAATTCTTTCCAGATGAAACATGAACTCACAGGAACTCGCAGAAGGAAGTAGTATATGGTTAAAAACAATGGACAGAAACCGACCTGTGGAACTGAGCAGACTTTCTTACATTGTTTATTGCAATGTATAAGATATTGCAGCTATCAGCTTGGAGCCCCGTAAACTAGCACAAACAGAAGAAATGTGATAATTACCCAAGTCAATCAAGAAAATAACACTGGACATTTCCTCTAAGAGTACATTAGGCAAGAAAGAAGCCCCAGAATCACATTGACCATGATTTGCATTACAAGATATTAGATTCAACACAAGATCCAGAAATCTGTTCCACAAGTCCACTTCAAAAACTTGAATGTATACGGCAGTTTTAATGTAGTGACACATCCCAAATAACTTTGCAGAAATATTTTCAAACAAAATCTAACACTGAATCACATTTAGGGTATTATTGCAGTTGACTAAAAGTTTGATCAACCATTTTTAAGAAAGGAAGACGGAGAGTGAGACCTGGGGAGGTTTAGGGAATTTCAGAGCTTGGGACCTGTGGAGCTGAAGTTGCGGCAATTGCAATGGACAGCAGTTAAAGTGGGGGATGCACAAGTGGCCAGAATTGAAAAGGAGCAGAGATATTGGAAGGTTATAGAGCTAGAAGAGGTTTCAGATAAACAGATGTGGAAAAGCATGGAGAAATTTGAAAACAAGAATGAGTATTTTAAAATTGAGCAGAGTTAAGTGCTCCCATTTGCTCACTGCAAGCTACCATTCATAGGGCCATCCTACAGCCTAATTCTGCCACTGCATAGGCATGTCACATAAGCATGCCCACATCACCATCATGTGGATGGTGTGTGCTTAACAGTTCATACCTATCCTAAGCTATCAATCTTCTCGCATTACCTGTGCTTTTTACTAATTTGGTTGGGTGGTGAAGTGATGGGGGAGGCACCACTGGCTCTGCAAGCTCATCAAGTGTTTGTGCCATTCACTTCTATCTTACTCAATTCTTTTCTTTCTCTCATTGAAGGGCATGGTGGTGCATAATGGAAAAGAAGGACCAGAGTGGTGAAGGGGTTCCTGAACTCTGCATCCTTACCCCCTTTGAGGAAGATGTAGCCAGGCTGATGGGTTAGAACTAAAATAGCCCTCTACAATGATTAGAGAATGGCACGACAGCAGAAGTCAGTGAGGAACATTGCAGTCTGCTCCTTTCAGATGTGCAGTCACTTTCACATATTCCTCTACATTGTGCATTTTTTTTTCTATTCATTGATGGGAAATGAGTGTTACTGGGCACTTATTTATTGTCTATCCCTAATTGCTCTTGAACTGACTGGCTTGCTAGGCCATTTCAAAAGGCAATTAAGAGTCAGCTACAATGCTGTGGCTGGAGATGCATGTATCGGGGAGGCGATGGCCTAGTGGTATTATTGCTAGACCATTAGTCCAGAGACCCAGATAACATTATGGGGATCTGGGATCGAATCCTGCCATGGCAGATAGTGGAAATTGCATTCAAAAACTATCTGGATGACCATGAATCCATTGCTGATTGTTGGAAAAACCCATCTGGCTCACTAATGTCCTTTAGGGAGGGAAACTGCCATCCTTACCTGGTCTGGCCTACAAGTGACTGTGACCTACAATGTGGTTGACTCCCAGCTGCCCTTTGGGCAATTATGGATGTGCAATAAATGCTTCCTAACCAACTATGCCCTCATCCTGTTAACGCATAAAGGAAAAAAAATGTAGACCAGACCGGATAAGGATGGCATATTTCATTCTTTAAAGAACACAATTGAACTAAATGAACATTTATGACAATTGATAGTGGTTATATGATCACTGATAGATTTGCTTTGAATTCCAGGTTTTTCCAGTGAATTCAAATTTCACCATCTGCTGTGGTCGAATTTAAACCTGTGTCTGCAGAACATTAGTCTGGAACTCTGCATTACTAGCTCAGTGATGCCAGTGCCTCCCACATCTGCACCAAGAAAGGACTGCCAGATACCTGGCACCTGCTCAACTCAAAGCAGAAGACATGCCTGTTTACTTGCCATAACTGACCTGGCCAAACTGCAACGAAAAGAGGACAACATCAAACAGTTTCTCGCTTGGCATGAGGGAAAGATGTAGGAGTCCATCCACTTTCTGCCTATTATAGTGACTCCAGCGCGTGGAGGTCGAGCCTGTACCTAAACGTAATGGTATGCAAAGGAAAGATAAACTTTTTTGAGGGCATCTCAACACTGTGTGTATTTCATTAAGGTATAAAAAACTTGCACATATAAATATATAATCAGTTAGATGTATTAGCATTTGCTGTATTTGCCCCTCTATGGGATAACATGATTGTCTGAAGTGAAAGCACTGGACCATCGTTCCTCATTTCAACGAGATGGTGCTCTTCCATTGGAACAGCTTTGAATATCTCATTGCATCAGCATTGCATGTGCCTGTTCTCTCTCTCATAAGTCCAGTCAAGGTTGCAGACATAGCTAGCACTCAGGGACACATACCTTGCCCCATCAATGGCAGCTTATTGGCCTTGGAAGGCTACATAGTGGGTCCCAAAAAGGCAATTCATGGAAGTGATGGCACCTACATGGTGCAGGAGGCAAAAGCCTTTTCCCTGGCTGGGGTTTCCATGGCCAGGCAGTCTCAGTATATGTCGCTCAGAATATCAGGTAATGCAGACCTGACAGGTAACTTTTACCATCCCTTAGTTGGTGATAATTGGGAAGTGTTAGCATTTGTGCAAAATAGAATGGAAGCTCATTTGCTGAGAATGCACAGCCATTGTAATGGTACCATCTTTGAAAGTTCCATCACCTGGGAATATTCCAGACCAAAGGTATCAGATCAGCTTCATCGATAATGAGTTTTGACTTGCATTACTTGCTGATGGAGTCACAGATGCTCTGCTCATTCATACTTAACCTGCCCCTTGTCAGGTCAGAATTTGAGCACTGATGTTCATCTCAATGGTGAGAATCTGATATTTTGTCTCTTACCCATAGTTCTCCTGCCAGCACTTTTCTTGTCATGTTCAGGATTAAAAAGCTCCTCCCAATATCCCAAGGCGCTATTCATATTTTTTGTGAGCACATGACTTTTGCAAGTAGAGATTTGCATTCATGATCCAAGTGTTTTGTTGGAGACGTGGGGAGGGGGAGGGGAAGCCTATATTACATCTGGCTTAGGGTTGACAAACTGAATCAACTGCCATACCTCAATCTCTTCATTTTCCCAAATAGCCATCTCCCCTACTGTGTGGGAAACAAGGAACCTGCCAACATTGCTCCGGAAAATTGGTTTTATTCAGCCAATTGTCAGGTTCCTTACGTCAGAATCTTGCTTTATTATGTAGGGAAAAAATGTTTGTTTTTGTCCATACTAAAACATGATCTTTGGTCAGCATAGCAAGGTTTACACTTAAACAGCAACTCATACTAGATTACAATGTTTATTTATGATTGTAGTCCTGGTGTGGGAAAATGTTGTATTTTGAAATCAATACAAATATAGTCATCGTTTGGTTTAACCATGTTACAGTGAGATCTCTTCAAGCTTTTCAGCATTAACATTTGGATTATTTTAGCATTCATTACTTCAAAAATCATTTCAGATATGCTGAATTATAATCTCTTTCTTTGTTAATTTTACAAACTAATTATTTCTTTATAACCTTATTTACTTTTGTGGGATTTCACTAACTTTTTAGTTTCACTTAAGCACGGAATTAATGTCTCAAATGATTACTATTCTTCAAATTAAAGTGTCAGACAATATTTTGGTTTTTGCACTTTTGGGCAAATTGTCACATTAGATTTCTGGGAAGTGGAATTCTTTCCATTTTAGATACTCCATGGAAGCATTGAACACTTGTGCATCATAGTTTGCGCAATATTTGCTCATATTCCCATCCATGTATCTCAATCTAAAAACAACAGAATTTACAACACCTCTGTATCATTTGAACATTTGCGTATATTGCAGATTGTAACTCGCAAACTAATCTGCTGTCTGCAGTACATAATCGAGAGATTCATGTTATTTTATATACTGATCAATGTGCCCTGAGATTGGGGCCTCTTGCATGCATGCTTCAACTGCTACAAATCCCAGCAACTACTTTTTAATGTCAGGAGAATGACACCTGAGTGTCTTTTAAATTCTAAAAGCTCCCAGGAAGCCAGACACACTGCTTGGGCATTTCTGAAAATTCATGCTGGCTGATGTTATGCACCACAGGAACTGCAATGCCCTCTTGAAGAGGGTCTCAAAACAGTTAATTTTTGAAGCCTCAAATCTGATTGGAATCAGATACACTGGATTAAAAAAAAGAACATGATGAAAGGAAGAAGGCTTATTTACAAGGCAGTGAGCAGTGATGATTCACAGTGATGTTTTATGTTCCCGACATTTGTCACAAACAACTGAATCGCTGACATTGCTTCAACATGTGGTCTGCATCTTTTGACACAAACTAGATGCAGCATTCTGCACATGTGCAGATCGAATCAGTGACATCTCAGATCGGTGATGTCCTTCCTGGCTAGATGAGGGAATTACTGAAGTTAAATGTTCATACCATCAAAGCGATTAAAGTGAGCAAAGTAAAAAATCTAGGGTTGAATAGAGAATTGGTTACATTTCCATGCATCAAGCACACTAATGGCAGTGGCTTGAAGGAGCATGGTCATTAGTTCAGTCTCACAGAATATCATATTAACACTGTTTAGTATCTATAATGGTAATCTAAATAAAGACATAAGACAAATTATCCAGTTCATCGGTGACACAAAGATATTTGAGGGAGTTTGGAGTTTGTATGCAAACAGTGGTTTGCAGGTGAACAACAGAACAGGGCGAGTCTGAATGATATCTTTCAGTATTTGAAAAGTCTAAAATAACAAAATTTACTTTATGATAGGAGACAGAGGCTGGTGGTGGAGGATTGTTTTTTGGACTGTAGGTCTGTGACCAGCTGTGTTCCACTTTTGTTTGCCATTAATATAAAGGATTTAGATGACAATGTAGGAAGCATGGTTAGTAAGTTTGCGGATGACACCAAAATTGGTGGTATAGTGGACAGTAAAGAAGCTCATCTAAGATTACAAAGAGATCTTGATTAATTGGGTCAATGGGCTGAGGAGTGGCAGATGGAGTTTAATTTGGATAAATGTGAGGTATTGCATTTTTGGTAATACAAACAAGGACAGGCCTTTTACAATTAATGGTAGAGCCCTGGGTAGTGGTGTAGAGCAGAGAAACCTAGGGGTTCAGGAACAAAATTCTTTGAAATTTGCGTCACATGTAGACAGGGTGGTTAAGAAGCTATTTAGCACATTTGTCTTCATTGCTCAGGCATTTGAGTTGGGATGTCATTTTGAAGACTTTGTTGGGGCCTCTTCTGGTGTACTGTGTCCAGTTCTGGTTGCCGTGTTATTAGGAAGGAACTTATTAAATTGGAGAGGGTTCAGAAAATACTTACCAGGATGTTGTCAGGACGGGAGGGTTCGAGATAAAAATAGAGACAGGACTTTTTTCGCTGGAGCGTAGGAGGTTGAGGGGTGAACTTATTGAGGTTTATAAAATCATGAGCGACGTGGATAAGGTGAATTATAAGGGTCTTTTCCCGAGGGTGAGGGAGTTCAAAACTAGGCAGCATATTTTTAACTTGAGAGGAGAAAGATTTAAAAAGGACTTGAGGGGCAACTTTTTTTTCACGCAGAGAGTGATTCATGTTGGAATGAGCTGCTGGAGGAAGTGATGGGTGAAGATACAGTTACAATGTTTCGAAGACATTTGAATAAGTTCATGAACAGGAAAGGTTTGGCGGTTTATGCACCAAGCACAAGCAGGTGGAACAAGTTTAGTTTGAGAACATGGTTGGCATGGACTGGTTGGACCGAAGGGTCTGTTTCCGTGCTTTATGACTTTCTTATGCCAAAACATACATTGATATAGCCTTTTTAATTGTTGGGAAATAACCCAAGGTGCTTCCAAGAAGCTTACTCAACCACAAAAGGATGCAGATGAGTCAAGAAGAAGTTATTAAAAGGCGTGAGCAAAAATCTTTGTCCAATGCTGAGATTTAAGGGCCTTAAGGGAGAAAACTATAGTTATTTGCTGTGGTCTTCCTGTAATAATCCTTCAAGCAGCTAATTTACTACAACTGATTGCATATCTTCATGTCAAAATGTTTGGCAGTCTAGCACTGTGGCATGAGGTAAGTGGGTTTCCAGCAGAAAACCGGCATACTGAGTATTCTTCCTGAGTTGCAAGATGTATGGTCTTGAATGGCATTATTTTTCCAAAGAATAAAGCATTCACCCATTTTGAGGAGGCTTTTACATCTACTTATACAGCATTGTAAGATGGTGTCATTACTTTTGGATAATAGTTGCCTTTATTAGAGTTTGTTGTTGAGTATATTTTAACAACATAGGTGCCTGCAACACACCTCCATCGGCTACCCGCACTGTAGAACCATCTGTTAGGAAAGCTAGTATCGTCTGTTTAGCTTATAATGCATTATTATTAATGTTATTTCTACACCATATGCATAAAGCAGCAAAAGCAAAATATTTTGCAAGAAATTTCATTCATCAATTGTGTCTCTCAATTGATCACAATTGTATCCAGCTTGTCATCACTCTGGTGTCATGACCAGAGGTTTTTAACTTGTAATTCCAAAATGTATTTTCTAAGTGAAGGCTGATAGAGGCAAAAATGGCTACAGGTGTAAGTTTAGTCGTTTTCTGGAGAAAGAGAAAGAGAGTGAGCAAGAGAGAACCACAAAATGTTACACAAAAAGGTGTAAAGCGAATTTCAAATCTTTCAAAATCCTTTAAAAGGAAAGATGCAAGTCAAAACAGATTGAACTGTGATCTTTTGTGACTACAAAGCAAAGAATGGGCTGCTGGCTTGCTCTTTTAACATTCCCTTGCTTAGCATTTACATGGATTGCTCAGTTGGTTGGATGGGTGGTTTGCAAATGCAGACTGACACCAACAGTGTGGGTTCATTCCTGACACTGGACGAGGTTACCATGAAGGCAGAGGTGGATAGGTTATTGATTGGTAAGGGTATAAGAGGTTGTAGGGAGAAGGCAGAAAAATGGACTGGCGAAATATATCAGCCATGATTGAATTGCGAAGCAGATTTGATGGGCTGAATGGCCTAATTCTGCTCCTGTGTCTTGTGGTCTTATGAAGGTCCCTCTTTGTCAATCTCTCCCTTCACTTGAATGTGGTGATCCTCAGGTTAAACCACTACTAATTGTCTCCCTCTAATGAGAGAGCAACCCTATGGTCTGCTGAGATGATGGTAACTTTACTATTGCTAGTCAAAACAATTATTTGCACTATTCATTTCCTTCAACCTGTGGCAGGTCAAACAGAATAAAAAGAGAGTGCACTTTAAACATTAGAATAGTGTATAATGCTGTGCGTATTCCTTAATGTTGAACTCTAACCTCCATCCAAAATATTATATTGACACTTTCTTACTTTCAAAGTTTTGCTCCTAGATTTGGTCAGAATAGCTCTAAGCACCCACCATCTGCCTTTTCAACCAACATTCCACAATTCTCTTTTTTGCTGCAATAATTGAACACAGGAATGTACTTCTTTTACAACCAGGTGAAAGGTATCATCTTTAAAGGGGCTTCCAACATAAAGCATGCTGTCATTCGCCTTTGTTTATTTTATTGATTCTCTTATTTCTAGAGCTTGCCTGAACAAGTTATATTCTTAAAAACAGCACTTCAGTTTATCCCCCAGAAAATATTTCTCCCAACCTGTAAGATGTTTTTTCACTAACATTAGTATTTCCCCAGTTGTCCATTCCTGTGCCTTGAGGTATTTTCCACTTTACCCTGCATATACTTGTTAAGGATTATTTAGGTAGTTTTTATTTTCTCCTCTTATCCGCCGAATGCATAAATTAAAATGTCTTTATTTTCTTTTTGCTTAGATAGTTCTTTCCCATCAATGATCTGTTGTGTGTACTGTGCCTTGGCCCTATCTAGTGATTGCTGGTAGAGGGTACATCACTGTAGAACCAAGGCCTCCAACCCATAGATTGTGATCGACAGATCACTCACAGTCTATGGGCTGAATCCTGCATATTTTTGGCTAGGTCGGTGTTGCATTGAGATTTTTAGAGGGCTTGTGGCTTGATTTCAGGTTCATTACAGACATAATGTTAAAACTGAACAAGCTGAACCGTGAATTACCAGGAAAGGACAGAGACTTAGGAGATATGACAAGTGCTGTGAATGCATTCAAATAGAAACGGGGTCTATGGTCCTTCCAGTTAAAAAAAGCTGCGGCATTTCTCAAACCAGGAGAAAATACTAGGAAAAAGTCAAAGATAAAGGAAAATAGCTCCACCTAGAAAACATTTATGCACACCTAAGGAAGTTAGCAAAGAAATTCAACAGGCGACATCAGGAATTAGATGCAATGGAACAAATCTTCATGATTGTCTCAAATCCATTAGAGTAGGTCATTGATGGGTTTGTTGCCAAATACCATTAGGTATTTAATTTGCAAATGGGTGGCGTCATGTAAAGATAATTACTATGCAAGATGATATTTAGCTGAAAGTCAGATCAAAGGGTAGTAATTTTTGGAGATTCATAAACAGAGACAAAAATTCTATCATCCTTTGCTTTTAAAGTGAAAGCTTACTTTGGCTCCTCATACCTCTGTGAGACAGCGTTCTCCCAACAAATTAAGATAATTAAGTCCAGGTTTCACACCACCCTCACAGATACCCATTTGGTGGACTGTATATGACTAACAATCTCAGACTACTACATAGACTTCAGATAATGTGTAGTTACAGGTGTCTCATTGAGGCTAGGAAAGTAGAGGACAAAATCAATATTTATATATACTTGATTTTAAATTTATATAACACTGAAAATAAACTGTTTCTTCTATCATTTCCTTAGGTACAGAATCGAAGTGGTACTTAAATTCAAAAAACGATTAGTTAGACAGATTAGAGACTACTGCTGCAGAATATCTACAGAACAGCCATGTTCTTAAATAACAAGAAGGTTAACTGCATGGTATAATTAGTAGATCTTAGGAAGCGGGTACAGATATACCTGTTCCCTCTCAAAGCCAGATAAAACCCCTTGTTTCCAACTCAACTGTATGTGATATGGGAGGAACCAATGCAATATGCATTAACCCCCTCAAAATCATTAGCCCACTCAACAGTTAGGATGCTGTTTGATTTATTATTTTATGCACTTGTAAGATTACCCAAGCAAGACCCAGCATTGATGTAAAAACACAATTATTATTTTGTTCCTCTGTTTTCAATTTTATAATCCAATGTACTTGTACAATATTTTCCATTTAAGGGACATGGAGAGCAAGCAACACTTTTTAAGGACTTGTCCTTTCCTGCTTTATGGTGCAACTGGGAGTAGTTGTCCCTGAGGGACACACTAAAGCTTGGGGCAGCTGCTGCCAAGGTGCAGTGGGGAAAGACCACTGTTTGAGGTCTTTCTGCCAAAGTTATATTGGGGTCCATTCAGCTATTGGACCTTCCTGGTGCCTTAAATGCATGTGAATATAATCTTGTACAAGTAAGAGATACCTTTGGTTTGTTTGGACAGTCAAACTCCAATGTTTGTTTGTTTCATTGAAATGCTACTGTACAAAATCAAACTGAGTTTGTGACTACATGTGTATATATAGCTAGTTTTTTTAATGAATAAAGTATATTTTTGAAATAAAAGGAAGTCGGTTTCCTTCCTCTTTCCCTGATTTAAGCGTTTGTCTTCCGTTTGCTGTCTTTCTTCCATGGTAAGACTGCTAAAACTGCAGGAGAAAATAGCTGATGGTAGCCATTATTTTATATTGTACCTAATTCAGAATACTGTACATGGAATTAAAATTTTAGTTTCTTAAAATTTAGATTAATGTAAAACCTTTGTGAAAATCACTACATTCAACAAGCCAACTGAAAAAAAACTTAATATGGTGTATAATGACAGACAGCAAGGTTCAAATGTAGAAAAGCACAATATGTTTAAACAGAATAAAAATAGGAGAGAACAAATCCTGAAAAAATGAAGTAAAAACAGGGACAACAACAGAAATTGCCAGTAAGGCTCAGCAGGTCTGGCAGCATCTGCAGACAGAAATCAGAGTTTATGTTTTGGGTCCAATGACCCTTCCTCAGAACTGACAAAGTAAAACATTGGCAAAGTAAAAACATGGTATTAGAACTGTAAACTGTAAAAACAGGCCAGCACCAGCTAAGAAAAGAGACTTCACCTCAAATAATTTTCTTTCTTGTTGCTGATTGAACTGAAATGTTCTTACATTTGAATAAAACAAAGAACTTCTTCAGTTCTGAAAAAGGATCATCAGATCTGAACAGTTAACACTGTTTTCCCTCCACAGATGCTGCCAGATCTGCTGAGTTTCTCCAGCATTTTCAGTTTTGTTCTTTTCTAACATTTATTTATTTCTAACATTTTAAATCCAATATATTCTAGTTTGGAGACCAATTTAGTTTGTGCAGCTGAAGCGAAGAAAATTTTGGCTTTCTGGTTTTAACACCTGTTTTCTCGTTGACCGATACCAGTAGAGACGTTTTCATATCAGATGAAGCATGCTTCACGCTTAGAGGTGACGGGGTTATTGATGAACATTTTTCAACAAATAACTATGATTTGTGTTTTTGCTGATTTTGTCAATTTATCTTTGTAAGCTCCACTTATGTTTGTGACATTTTTTAAGATGTGATATTTATATTTCCTCTATTTTACTTGCACTGACTTCACCACTCCAAGTTCTTTAATTATGTTTGAAGCACGCACTACTGAGTGGCAGTGAAATGGCCCAATTCAGGCATGCTATCTTTCAGCCAAATGATAATCATAAATTACATTGGAATAGCTCCTGATGTTTTCCCTCCCTCCCCGTTGAGTTTATTTTGTTATTTTTTTGCTGCCTCTCCAGTAAAATATCATTCTCATTACAGGACTACCAACTATAAATCCAAATTCCCTGGCCTTTGAAACTAATGACCATCTACTGGCTGTATTTTTAACTACAATGTCTTCCAGTTGACAAAACAGTTTCATTTACTTTTAAAAGCCTTGGGGAATGTAGTTATGTAAATATTTGTGCCATTCACTTACTCCACGTAAAACACTCCCATAAATAAGGTGGAGTGTAACAATGTATTAAAGCAACAGCCTCAGACTTGCAGGAACATTTCTATCAGAGAAGAGCCCCTGACTGCTGTCTGAAGGCAAAAGTAAGATCTGTAAACCTTTGCACGGTTTCTATTAAACTCATTTTATACAATGGTGTTAGATTGTGATTGCTATCCTTTTGTTCAACAGATTGAACAGAAGAGTATATAAGACTTTGTAGAACAGAGGGCACCTTTTGAATCTCTATGAATTTATTTTGCTTTCATTACTGCAAAACATTCAGTGTAACTATAGTCAAATTGTCATGGGATGCACTGTTAAATAGTTATCTACTCATAGACTTTTCTGTCTTTCCTAAGGAGGCTATCATTTTATACTATTGTTATGGGAATGCTTTAAGTGAAATAAATAAATGACTCACTGGGTTGGCTTAATTACAGTCCTTGGGATTTTATCTAAATGCAATTTTTATTAATTTGTCAACTGGAAAACAGAAATGTCTATGAATAGATCACCAGGAACTCTCCTTTAAGAGAAGAACCCCTCAATGGTGGTTGTTTGAAAACAAAGGTAAGATGTTAAAACTTTTGAATTGTATTAATGTAGATTTAGACTTAATCTGTGGTCTTGAGTTGCTCAACAGATCATACAGAAAAGCAAATTCTGCATTGTCAAGTGATTTTGTTTTGATTTTCTGTAAAGTGTACATTGTACATGTATTTGAATTGACATGAGTTTGAAATTTGGCTTTGGTGGTGAGACCAACTAGTAGAAGTTTGTGTTAACTACAAGGTAACTTCAAACATCACGAAACCAGTCCTTATAATTGTAACACCACAAACACAGCCAAGTGGCTACCTATTACTGACAATTTTAAAAATCAGTATTTGACTAATAATTGGTTGAGTTCTTAATGCAACTGTAATATTCAGGGACTAAAACTGGACACATACATCTTGACCAGTAAAGTTGTTCAGGTTTATCGAATAGTTAAAATGTTGCTAATTGTAAGATTTAGGTTCAATTTCAAAAAGTGGCATTATTTAGTTGGGCATTCAGGTATGTTTGAACTCTTAGATACATTTACGCATTGCAACAGCTCAAGAACGGCTCAAACGCCTCCTCCAAAGCAGTCGAGATGAGCAATATTGTTGGCTTTGTCTTCAAAACTCCAACTTATAACTCTAGGTAATCTTATACCCCATGCCCATTCATGCTATATGTGTAGAGGCAAAGGTAATAAGTGGTGGTTGTGGATTCCAGTACTCAGAAGTAGCCAAAATATAGATTTTTTGGTAACTATTAAATCATGCGTTTAAGCAGGGTTTTCCTAAATGTCCCAGCAGACATATGCAAGAATATCCCTCTTTGTCTACAACCCAGTGCTTTAGCATAGTTAGATATGTACCAAAAACAGAAAGCTAATTAAGCAGATTTGCTTATGTGGAAATAAATTGTAAAAGAATGGAAGCAATCAAAAATCAAGTTGAAATTTAAATGATTCTCATGACACAGGTGCCTCTCAAGTAATTGATGTAATATGACCATGGTGCAAGTAAATAAAACTGTTCTGGAGGAGGGGGGAAGGGGACATAAGAAATAACCGGTATACTTGTTCAAATTGCTGAAATTACTGTTTTATAAAGTCGGTAAAAAATGTTTTGTTTTAGAAAAAGTCGTCAGATCATTTCTAATTCTTTTGTAACAGGAGCCTTGACTTTTCAGTGTCTTTTCCTTACTTACCAATATTTTCTGTCAGTTATTATCCCTCCTCTTCCTGAAGGTTTTAACTGTTTCTTTGAGATTAATTTCAAGTGGTGCTGATCATTCTTTTATCGAGTGGACTTTATTCATACTTTCACAGCGGATGAAAACAAATAATTAGCCATGATGCAAATCATAGTCAAACAGAATCCAGTTGTCACACATTTAAGTATGTGTATTTGCCTCAGGTTAGCATAGAAACAGGCCATTCAGCCTGATCAATCCATATTGGCACATGCTGTTCGTGCAAGCAAATACTCCTAATAACATTTACCTGCCCTGTTAACCTTTCGGGTTATTTAATCCAACTATATCTTGAAGATCCACAGCAACATGATTTAATGTTATGTGCTCTCCGAAATTTCCTTACAAGCCATGCTGTTGTTTTTAATTTGGTGGCTCATTGTCGAGGAAACTAACTTAATCACACATTACAAGTTCTGACTTCGAGGCAAAGAGGCTTTATTCGTGATATCACGGGGAGCCAATGCTGACAAAAGGTCAGATCCGTTGTCTCCGATGAGTACAAAAACAAGGCAATACTTACACACACCATTATAGATATCGACACAGGTATTGCATGCAAACAAGCACGAACACAGTTTACCACATCCCATAGGAAGGATGTGGAAGCTTTAGAGAGGGTGCAGAGGAGATTTACCAGGATGCTGCCTGGACTGGAGGGCAGATCTTACGAGGAAAGGTTGAGGGAGCTAGGGCTTTTGGACCGAAGAAGGATGAGAGGTGACTTGAGAGACGTTTACAAGATGATGAAAGGCATAGAAAGAGTGGATAGTCAGAGACTTTTTCCCAGGGCGGAAATGACTATTTCGAGGGGTCATAATTTTAAGGTGATTGGAGGAAGGTATAGGGGAGATGTCAAAGGGAGGTTCTTCACACAGACCGTGGTGGGCGTGTGGAATGCGCTGCCGGCGGTGGTAGTGGAGTCAGATACTTTAGAGACTTCTAAGCAACTCTTGGATAGGCACATAGAGGATAATAAAATGTAGGGTGTGCAGGGTAGATTGATCTTAATAGGATAACAGGCCTGCACAACATTGCGGGCTGAAGGGCCTGTACTGTGCTGTACTGTTCTATGTGCTATGTGCATCCCTTTAAGACGGATAATATGTCACGATTTCATAACTTGTGGTTGTTAATTCATTATCTTTAAGCGGAATGTGTCTTAAGCTTCTGGTCAACATTGCACAACATGTTAAGGTTTCTGCAGTCCTGCAACAACCTGTTACATATATCTTACTTGACCTATTTTCCGATCATTCCAACCTCTAATTCTAAGCTTTTGCTACATTCTACCTCTAATCTCTTTTTACGCTTTAATTATTCTTCCACAATTCCCTCCTTTTTGATCCTTGGATCAACATCAATAGTCACTGTTATCAAATGGGGGGTCATTCCCTAAGGGAAAGGGTCTCATATAGAGGCATTCCTGTTTGTCAGAATCAGGATCGCTGGCTACAGTGCAGGGGAGTAAAGGGACAGGGTTTTGAGGTCCACGCGGGAGGATGGAACAAATCAGACGTGTAGCGATAACACAGACAATAATAATAACCAGGATGGTACCATAATGAGTTAGAGTACTCCCCCAATTCCCAAATGGCCACCAATCAGAGCTAGGAGGATTATAGTTGTGAAGTTGTTCACCAACACCTCCCCGCTCCCCCCCTCCCCACCCCGACCCTGGTCCACGAGGGGTGCTTGTCTAAAGTGGAGAGATGGTGCATGTGAGGAATGATATAGGCCAAATAGCAAGATTAGGTCCATGAGGGAGGCAGCCAAGTGTAGGCCCTAAGGCCACAAACAAAATAAGTACTGTTATAAGGGATAAACTGAGTTAGATAATCAGCAAATCAAACATGGTCCAAAGTTCCTGTTGATGTAAGGTTAATAAAATTAGGCTTGGATGGAGGCCAAGCCTTGGGCGTAACATTAAACTCTGACCCGCAAAGCAACCCTTAAGCTTAGACCTAGTGAGGCAAATGGAATTTACCAGTTTTCCCATTCTTGATGTACTAGTGATGGCGACATATGATGGGATACGGACAGTATTAAATCGAGGTTGATACCAACCTTTAGATGTTAAAAAGTTGTGCCCTGCCGATTCCCACTTATCTTGGGCGCCTGCAATGTCCACCCAATATATCCCCCTCCCTGCGGAAGATGTAGCAGCCATGCGAACACCAGCCCTTAGGGATTCATTCTGTCGAATGACCCATTCTGCCACTTTGGATACATTAAAGGGGATCAGTTGTAAGGAGATTCCCCCTTTTGAGTGAGTCAGGATGTAAGTGCACACTCAGCATGAGGAGACATTCAGCCGTTTTGCATATTTGTAACTGAGGGATAAAAAGGAGTTATGGGCTGGAGGGTGAGTGAACTTTTTAACTGATGCCCCTGCATCGGATCCAACTAGACTGCCCAGGAGACAGACAAGAGTCAGTAGAAGCCATTGCATCTTCTTAGGTCTTTAGTCTTCCGGAGCGACCTTATCTTCAGCAGCTTGCACAGAGGAGCGTGAATCTCATCCTGATGTTGTTCTACTTTGACGGCAGTGCGGGTGACCAGAAGTACTTGATAAGGACCTTTTCACCTAGAAGACAAAGAATTCTTTTCAAGTGCTTTGATATATACAAAATCACCAGGTTTAAATGGATGAGTATTCCCCTCCTTCGGCTTTGGCAGTGCTGCAAAGACTTTATCATGATTTGACCGGGCCGCCTCACTTAGGACCTGTGCATAATGTAAGGTTTACTCATCAACACAAATTAATCTACATCAGCCCCTGTCACTGGGGGCTTGGTGTCTGTGGTCAAGAGTCTGCCCATTAAGACCTCAGACGGGATTAGGCCTGTTGTTCTATTTACCTGATTCCTTAGGGTGTAAGGGGTAATAGGCAGAGCTTCGGGCCATTCTAAACCAGTTTCCCGACAGACCTTTACAACGGTATTTTTTAGGGTACCATTGACTCATTCTACTATCCCGGAGGATTGGGGTTGGTAAGGTATGTGCACCTTCCATTCAAATCCCATAGCCTGAGCCAGAGCTGTAAGTATCTTTCCTGTAAAATGTGTCCCTCTATCGCTGTTCAACTTAACGGGTATTCCAAATCTTGGGATGATATCCTCCATCAGGCACTTTACCACTGTTCTAGCATCATCTTTTCTGGTTGCAAAGGCTTCCACCCACTTGGAGAACATGTCCACTATCACTAGTATATATTTGAAACCTCCAGACGACGGCATATACACAAAGTCTATTTGTAAATTTCCAAAGGATCCAGCCAGTTCTAGGAAGTGATCAAACTTGGCTGGTGTTTTTCCCCTATTGTACTGTTGGCAAATGGCACAAGTGTTAATCACTTGTTGAAGAGCGGTTGTTATATCAGGTGCAAACCATTGTTGTGTGACCTGATGCAATTTCCCGCCTTTTCCTACATGCCCTTGCCCATGCACCAGGTGGGCAAGTGCATGGAGGAGTCCTTTCGGGCAAACATCCCTTCCATCAGGGTGGCACCACAAATGGTCGGTATCCTGGGCACAGCCCTTTATAACCAAGGTGTCTTTTTCCTGCTGGGGGTGGGGGGCGGGGAGGGGCGGGGTGGGGTGGGTGGGGGGGGGGGGGGTGCGCCCTGTTGAATTTGTACTGCGAGAGTGAGATCAATGGACTTTGGCAACGATTGGCAGACAAAAGAGAACACCACCGTCGCCCGGCGGCATCTTTGGCTGCTTCATCAGCTGCAGCATTCCAGAGTGAAATATCGTCTTGAGACTGGGTATGCACATCACACTTAATTACGGCCAATCCTTGGGGGAGAAGGATGGTGCGAAGCAAATTACTAATCAAGGTGGCATGTTGACTGGGCTTACCAGAAGAGGTGATGAACCCATGGTGCTGCCATAGGGTGCCAAAATTGTGAACAACCCCAAAAGCGTACCGCGAGTCCATATAGATCTTAGCAGTGCGACGCTCAGCGAGAATACAAGCACGGGTAAGGGTGAACAGTCCGGCGGTCTGGGCAGATGTGCCAGGAGGTAGAGCAAACACTTCCAGAACTGTAAAGGGAGTGACAGTAGCATAACCTGCCAGAGTGGCAGTGTAGTAAGGTCAGTAAGAGGAGCCATCAGTGAAGAACACCAAATCGGGATTATCAAGGGGTGTTGACGGTAAGTCAGGACGGGAAGGTGTGACAGAGTCAACAAGCTGCAGGCAGTCGGGTTCGATGTTGTCTACAGTAGTACTATCAGGGAGAAGGGTGGCAGGGTTTAGTGAGGGAACTTGGCAGAAGGAGATATTTGGCTTAGACAGTAACATGACCTCGTACCCAGGGCGGCGAGCAGCAGTGAAATGTTGAGTCACCGGCTGGGAAAACTTGAATTCCTTGCAAACTCCTTTCTCTTATTCCTATTAATTTGTTCGGGTCCCGTAAGGATAGGGATCCTGCTGACTATGCCAGATTGTCGAGGAAACTAACTTAATCACACAGGTTCAGACTTTGAGGCAAAGAGACTTTATTCGTGATATCACGGGGAGCCAATGCGAGCAAAAGGTCAGATCCGTAGTCTCCAATGAGTACAAAAACAAGGCAATACTTACACACACCATTATAGATTGCGACGCAGGTATTGCATACAAACAAGCATGTACAGAGTTTACCATATCCTCTTAGACAGGCCATATGTCACAATTTCACAACGTGTGGTTGCTAATTTGTTATTTTTAAGAGGAATGTGTCTTAAACGTCTGGTCAACATTGCACAACATGATAAGATTTCTGCAGTCTTGTAACAACTTGTCACATATATCTTACTTGATCGATTTTCCCATCATTCCAACCTGTAATTCTAAGCTTTGGCTACATTATACATCTAATCTCTTTTTATGCTTTAATTATTCTTCCACACTCATCAGCTCGTTTTCAAGGGCAACTAGGAATGCACAATAAAAGCTAACCTGACCAGAGATGCTTACCTCCCATGAAACAATAAAATGTCCTGATCATTGGATTTGTTTTTGCTTTAGACACATAATGGAATTGAATTCCACAGCCTCTCAACTCGCTGAAGAAATTCTCTCATCTCTATTATAAATCTCTTATTTTTATTCTTCTTCCTATGGCGCTTAGGACCACCGAAACCAATCTAGTTCCATGCACCCTGTCCCAGTAAGGAAAACATCACAAGACTTCCTTCTAATTTCTATATCCTTAAAGCATGTGCCATGCTAATGAAACCTGGCCCCATTATAAACCTTACTATACTCCCTGTACTGCTTTTTCACTACACCAAGTTTAGTTTAGTAGAGTTTGTAAAAAAGAAACAGTAATTTTATTCTATCACATTACACTGTCATTGATCTCCATCTCCCACATTTTATCCTGCAATTGCCTCCCCCCAACCCCATCTAATTGTATCCATTTGCAGCACCCTTTGGTATTCTAGGAAATAATAGGGTCAAATTTTCCAATTGTCAGTTAATGTTTCATCAAGTGAGATTCATAGCTCCCAGTTTGCCATGGCTCGCAGCAATTTTTTGTGTGTAATCTCCTCTCTTCACCTCATTAATTATCCAAATGGGTTCTTTGGTGCTTTTTAAAAAAAAATGCAATAGGAAGGGTAGAAGTGTTCCCTACTGCTGGGACTTTGTGACATCCAAGCCACTGAACCGCATTTAACACACATTTTGATGCCACTGCAAAACAAGAACTACCTGTCACATAGTGTTATAGAGCCATAGAGCTGTACAGCGTGGAAACAGGCCCTTCGGTCCAACTCGTCCATGCCGACCAGATATCCTAAATTAATCTAGTCCCATTTGCCAACATTTGGCCCATATCCCTCTAAACCCTTCCTATTCTTATACCCATCCAGATGCCTTTTAAATATTGTAATTATACCAGCCTCTACCACTTCCTCTGGCAGCTCATTACATTCACACACCACCCTCTGCGTGAAAAAGTTGCCCCTCAGGTCCCTTTTAAATCTTTCTCCTCTCACCTTAAACCTATGCCCTCTAGTTTTGGACACCCCACCACGGGGAAAAGCCTTGTCTATTCATCCTATCCACACCCCTCATGATTTTATAAACCTCTATAAAGGTCACCCCTCAGCCTCCGATGCTCCAGAGAAAATAGCTCCAGCCTATTTAGCCTCTCCCTATAGCTCAAACCCTTACAACCCTGGCAACATCCTTGTAAATCTTTTCTGAGCCCTTCCAAGTTTCATACCATCCTTCCTGTAGCAGGGAGACCAGAATTGCATGCAGTATTCCAAAAGAGGCCTAACCATTATTAATGAAGACATAGACCAGAAAGCAAAGCTTGTTTCCCACTTCATGGACAGGAGCCTGGAGATGCTGGTGGATGAGGTGGTGGAGATTAGAGCAGTGCCAATTAGGACACAGCCAGCCTGGACCCAATTTGAAGCCTGAGTCAGTGTGATATGCTGAGTTGAAACGAATGCCCTACAATGCAGAAAGAAGGTTAATGATCTCTGAGTTCCATAAATCAAGTGCCACCATCCTCTCTATGCGAGCTCATACTTACAAAGTCATGACTCCCTCTAAGTCTGCCACCACATGTACATTTTCCAAAGGCTCATGGACTACAACTCTCACTATTGCACACAATGTGACCACTCAGTGACTCTCAGCCACTTCAATCTCCTGTAACAGGGGAGGCAATGGCCTAGTGGTATTATCCCTGGGCTGTTAATCCAGAGACCAGGTAACGTTCTGGGGACCTGAGTTCGAATCCTGCCATGGAAGATGGTAGAATTTAAATTCAATAAAATGGAATTAGGAATCTAATGATGACCACTGTCAATTGTCAGGAAAACCCATCTGGTTCACTAATGTCCTTTAGGGAAAGAAACTGCCATCCTTACCTAGTCTGGCCTACATGTGACCCTAGACCCACAGCAATGTGGTTGACTCTGAACTGCCTTCTGGGCAATTAGGGATGGGCAATGAATGCTGCTTGGTCAGTGATGCCCTCGTCCTGTGAAAGAATAAAAAAAAATCTTCCTGCCCTCAGTCACTCATTGGAGACATCTCACAATGTCTCCTGCATCATCTCTAACTGCACTTCCATCATAATCAATCCTCTTGACTGACTTGGATTGACAGCTCCAACTGCTGAATAAACAAGACCCTGACTGCTCTCTGTTCAGATGTCCAATTGCCTGCACTGGGCCTGTTGGACTGATCATGGCGCACTTTCTGGAATGTAGTGAGACAGAACCCCTAATCAAGATCATCTCAAGCAGATAACTAACTATGTGAACACGCTGCCCCTGCTTGACTGTGTTGGGCTCCCACAACTGACAGCAGCAGCCCCTTGAGTTGACTGGTAACTACTCGGTCGATTTTGTTACATGGCTATTTGGATGATGTACATGTAGTGCCTGTCCCTGCACACATAGTATCTTTGCAGCAGCATTGCAATGAAAGGTGCAGGTGTACTCCAAAGTGCAGCATTACGGTACAGTAGAAGTAGAAATGGATTGTATTTGAGCTATGGTGATACGGTGAGATTGTTATGTCAGTGTCTGGGGATGTAGAATGTAGGTAGCCAATGGCCATTGAGATGTTGATGATGACTGGCCAAGATGGAAACCCAGTTGCCAGATACGCCCTCAGACCTCCATGTTGAAAATTCTCAGCACCCAGCTTTTATATCGCGCCACTGGGAGTGTAGGAACCTGCTTATTGTTGAGGTGAAAAGGTAATAATGATGGTATAATGAGCAATAATCCATTGTAGGCCTTATGCTGCTCACTAGCAAGAATCTCCTCTTGATGTCCAGGACTTTGTGGAAAAATTTGACTTTTGGTCTTGGCATCGATGAGGGCCTCACTCAACATCTCACCAGATTTTCCCCAAATTTCTTGCCATGGTCCACATTTTTTTTTACATAGAATCCCTACAGTGTGGAAACAGGCCCTTCGGCCCAACAAGTCCACACTGAACCTCAGAGCATCCCACCCAGACTCATCCCCCTATAACCCACTTAATCTACACATCCCTGGACACTAAAGGCAATTTAGCATGGCCAATCCACCTAACTTGTACATCTTTGGACTGTGGGAGGAAACCAGAACACCTGGAGGAAACCCACACAGACACAGAGAGAATGTGCAAACTCCACACAGACAGTTACCTGAGGGTGGAATCGAACCCGGTCCCTGGTGCTGTGAGGCAGCAGTGCTAACCACTGTGCCACCATGCCGCCCCAATCATTCAGGGACTGGGAAGATTGCGCCCTTTGATTCTTTTTAATATTCCGGCTATTCTCCAAGATATGAGACATCTTGGGGTCATTCTACTAAGATCCAACTAGTAAAATGGTGATTCTGTGCATTGACTTGGATGAACCGTCTAACTCTCCTTCAAAGAGCTATTGATTTTGGAGCTCAAACATGCACCTCACTGCATTCTTGGTTAGTGACCCCAATTCAGGAACTCCTTGGTTTCTGCTACCCCTTTGCTACACATTCAAGCAGGTGTGAAGCATCAAGTGCTTGTAACCTCCTGCTGATACCAGCAGCTTCCTATCATCAATTGAACAGAAAATCGGAGATAATGCTGACTGTCCTACATACCCTATTTACATAACAATATGGCAGACTCAAGATACAAATTCATCTTTTATTATCTTTAATTCCCAAAACCTCCCTTTCTTCAGTGAAACAATGTAAACTATTTACTATCTTTAAGGACAGATTGTAGACATCCCGTCTCCATGCAGATGCTCGGAGGGGTAGTTAGTTTGGTTTCCAATACCTTACACTAAGTAAATATAAGTCACCTTCTCATATCAGATTTTTTCTCATTTATCCTCCATTTAAAATTTCCAATTCTGAAAGCTATATTCCTAAAACATATGAATCATAAAATTGAAACATTTTTCGGTCCATTGCTTCCAGAACATGTAAAATTGCAAGCAGTGTTCCATCTAAATTCTGGTAACTGTTAGGGTCTGAGCCAGCAATACATAATTACTATTTGGCAATCACAAGTCAAGTTAATGCCTGCCTTTAAATTGGCAGGAATTTGGGGTTTGAGTCTTGTTTTGGAAAATATCCCCCAGACAAAAAAAGAAAATGTAGCTAATGAGTGTTTTCTGTAAATTGAACTGCATAAGAAAGTCAGCAATGAACAAGACACACAGGTATATTAACATCCATGAAAGGAATTGCTCCAGTGACCAAGACTGTCCCCCTTTACCCTATCCCTTGATAACTCCAGTGTGACCATTCTTAGAATGCTACGCATAGACACTTATGCTTAAGAAAAATAACCTCAAGCACTCCACTGTCAATTAATTTAATTTTGAAATGCAGTCCATGCTGCATTGTAGGAAATGTGACAAAGCACACTCTTATAAAAAAAATGTTCTAATCAGCAGATAAGTTGTATACTTTTAGTAATTTTAAACATTTATTCGTGGGACATGGTCAGCGCTGGCTAGCCAGCATTTATTGTGTGTCCCTATGCCCTGAGGGAGGGAATTCCAGGATTTTGACCCAGTGACTGTGAAAGAATGGTGATAGATTTCCAAGTCAGGATGATAAGTGGCTTGGAAGGCGACTTGCAGCTGATGGTGTTCCCATGTATTTGCTGTCCTTGTTCTTCTGGATGGAACAGTTGTGGTTATGGAAGGTGCTGTCTGAGGATCTTTGGCGAATTTCTGCAGTGCATCTGTTGTGCATTTGTTGTGGTATAAGTAAAGGTGGGAGAATGCCCATGTTCTTCAACAAAATAATACAATGTGATCTTTTACATCTTAGAAGGAAAACAGGATGTTAGCTTAATATCTCATCTGAAAAACAGGTTCTCCACCCTCCAAGTTTACGTTATAACTTGGGCTGGGATTGATCCCGTAACCTCCTCACTTTGAGAAACAAGTACAGTCATAGAGATGTACAGCACAGAAACAGACCCTTCGCTCCCACTCGTCCACGCCGACCAGATATCCCTGCAAACTATCCATATACCTATCCAAATCCCTTTTAAATGTTATAATTGTACCTACCTCCACCACCTCCTCTGGCAGCTCATTCCAAACATACACCACCCTCTGCGTGAAAAAGCTGTCTCTTAGATCCCTTTAAAATCTTTCCCCTCTCACCTTAAACCAACGCCCTCTGGCTTTGGACTTCCCCACCCTGGGGAAAAAGTGTTGTCTATTTACCCTATCCATGCCCATCATGATTTTATGTACCTCTACAAAGTCACCCCTCAGCCTCTGATGCTCCAGGGAAAATAGCCCCAGTCTATCATGCCTCTCCCAATACCTCAAGCCCTCCAACCCTGGCAACATCATGGCAAAATCCATTCTGCTCCAGAAACTTATCAAGATCCCGTTGTACCCTGAAGTAACTTTCTTCGCTGTCCACTACACCTTCAGTTTTGGTGTCATCTGCAAAGTTATTAACCATACGTCCTATGTTCACATCCAAATCATTTATATCAGTGGTGAAAAGCAGTCGACCCCACACCGATCCTTGTGGCACACCACTGATTACAGGCCCCCAGTCTGAAAAGCAGTCCTCCACTATTGCCCTCTGTCTTCTACCTTTGAGCAAGTTCTGTATCCAAGTAGCTAATTGTCCCTCATTCCATCTGATCTAACCTTGCTAATCAGTCTACCATGAGGAACCTTGTCGAACGCTTTACGGAAGTTCATACAGATCATGTCCATCGCTCTGCCCTCATCAATCTTCTTTGTTACTTCTTCAAAAATTTTACCAATAAATCACAAATACATAAGCAAGCATCAGTTAGTCATAGTTATAATTTAAAGTTTGGAATGGAATCTTATAGGAGCCTGAACAACGTGGGCTACTGTGAGTTTTGTGGCAGAATCACATGAGAAGTCTAGCAAGGCCCATCTCAACACTGGGAGCAACTTGCTGCATCTTTTGTGCATTTGAAGAGTGGTGAGGCAAGTTCCTTGCTAGGCAGTTGAAAGTATCTAAATTGGGGGTGGTCATAGAATTTACTAATGCCACAACTTGTTTCATTAATATTCACCTTCCTATCTAATGGAATGTCCAAATAAGCAGGCCATTGAGAATTCTCAACACAGAATTCAGAGCGGGCACCTAGTACCAACTCGTCCCCACCCCGCCCCCCCACCCCTTCCCCCTACCCCCCTCCCCCCCCGGCCTTGTTTGCCATGTTTGGAGCAAATATCAAGCATGATGCAGGGTATTCCCGGAAAGGTGCACAAGCTTTAAAAGACGGTATCAAGGCTGGGGACTCCAATCAATTCTGGCATGTCCAGTGACTAGTGAATTCTTCAGGGAAAGGTGTGTGGTAAAATTGGGTTGGAATTGGACCAAACAGATGCCATCACAGTAGGTAGGTAGTTAATGAGGCGAGTTTGGTAAGATATGGTAAGAAAACCTACTGGGCCATGAGGCAAACAAGCCTTCCAAAACACTCGATGCAACTTGCACTCAGCCAAATAACATTGAGTCAGCTCTTGATTTTCAATCTTACCTTTTTAACCTATATTTATTAAAGAAATGTAGGAAATAATTTATGCTATTGAGAAACAATTAGTTGTTAGCAAATAATTATTTTTAACATTTGGGCCATTTAAATTTACCTTTTGCCATTTTGATTTTGCATTTATCATCCTTTTATTCTAGTTTTCTTGTCCTGTTATAATATCTTCTCACATTTCTTCTTTACTTCTGGATATGTTTGTCTTTCTTCCTTTGCAGAGATAGGGAACACCATTGACAGACTTTCTTTGTTTTAGGGTGAATCTGAAATTCTGTTAGAAAACTCAGGTCAGAAGTCAACTCATCATTACAATCGCCTGAATCCAGCACTCCCTTCCAGCAACCTCTGTGATCCTGCACCTACAATATGGTTCTGCTTCCAGTTTTGGCCTGTATAGCGTTGCTGCTTAGGTCACTTGGTTATGGGGTAAACTTGCCCAGTCTGCACTCACATTTATTTTAGCAAAGTGCATTTTCTTTTCCTGTTTGGAATAACTTAGATCACACTTGTTGACCGCTTTGGTAAATCTTGTTGATGACTACTGGACGTGGGAAGCATAAAAAAATTAAATGTTTCAAGCACAGAGAGAAACTAATTGCTCTGGTTGTGTTTAAATTCTCCCATGCTGACTGTGACACATGACCTCCTGTGGTCTGGCAATTTTTCTGGTCTGGCAAAGGCCTGCTCCTGAGGTTACCAGATTACAGAGTTACAACCTATACTTGATTAATCTAATTTGTTCTCTTTTCGATACTGGGGACGTACATCATGCAACTTCAGTCTGGCCTTCATAGTTGGTTAGCAAAAAAGATACAATGTATCAATTGTTAAGATGCAACATAAAATTTTATTTTGTTTCAGATTTCCAGCATCTGCAGATTTTTAAAAATGCTACTGAGTGCATTGTTGGTTAAAAAAGTCTACATTTTTATTTTGTGCCCATCTAATTTAGTTTATAATTGCTATTAAATCAAATTCTATGGTTTAAGTTTTATGGTTGCCAGGCTTAAGCAGGATTTTATCCATGCTTCCAGTGACAAAGCAACTTAATTAAAGACTAGCTGAAGATGGATTCTCATTAAGTGAGACAGATAAACCCATTTGTCTAAGGAGCATATAAAACTAGCAAACTTAGTGCAACATAGGATTTGGGTACAACTTATAATAGAATGCCAATTAAGTGATTAAGGGTATGAAGGTGAGGAAGGAGAAGGAGTGGTCTGTTATTCTAGCTTCTGCTAGACATTTTTAGCCTCAGCAATTGATTCTTACTCTTCTACTTGAGATGATGCTAGTTATTTGGTGAGTATCTGGTAGGTGACTAAGGCATGTTATATTTGTAGCATTTAGACATTGGGGAGCTATTACTTTTCCTTAATTTCAAGTTATTTATTCATTGTATCTTATTCTAATTTAAAAGGATTAGAGGCCAGCTAACTTAATTGGCTATATATTTAGCATCTGGTTTAACATAACATTGAATGTAATCAACATGGTGACTAGATATAGCACCTGGGGTGAATGGGATCAAAGGTTATGGGGAGAAAGCAGGATTAGGCTATTGAGTTGGATGATTAGCCATGATCATGAAGAATGGCGGAGCAGGCTTGAAGGGCCGAATGGCCTCCTCCTGCTCCTATCTTCTATGTTTCTGTGTTTCTATAACATCAACAACATGGGTTTGATTCCGAATTTAACTGAGGTAGATTTCGGATCTGCTTCCTCATCATTCTTGGAAACAAATGACAGTAGCAAACAAACAATGACAAACAAAAAACCCCAGCGTGGGATGTAGGATCAGCAAGCAATAAACCAAGGATCTGTCTTCAGGTTTAACCCATCACATTTGCTTTGTTTACATTGTGGATCAATTTGTTTAATTAAGTTAAAGTCCACTTAAATATCTTTGACTCTTTCTCATTGATACAGTTACCCTACCTTTTAAATTTATTTTCCTTGGATTCCTTTGGATTAGTGTCAGCAGGTATTTTGTTTAGTTTCATTTTAAATTATAATTTTGAATTCCTTGAAATATTTAAAATAGAATTTATGTCATTGAAGACTCACTTGCTGGGTGGATCAGCCAAATGAGCAATTTCAGATGTTGCTGTAAACAGCTAGCAGATCTAACAGTTCTTGTGGAGAGAGAAATGTTTCAGGTCTATGACCCTTCCTGGGAGCTAGAATAAAATAATAAGATGATATAACTATGTAGAAGTAGAACTAATCAAGATCGGAGGTATAAAAAAAGGGCTAATTTAAGGAGACGAGAAACAGGGATTGAGATGAAAATGAGTAGTTAATTTATTTGAGTGATTGAACACGACTTTCTAAAGGTTACTAAAATATCTGAGTGGTCAACAAGGAATATTCAGCTACATATTCAGATGTTAAGCTAGAAATACATTTTATTTATTTTAATCTTTTAAAAACAAGCTTGTTTAACTTCAGGTGCAGTCACTTAATGTTTTGTTCATAGGATATGTAACATATGTATCTTAGACAAAACTGTGAATGCTTGAAGAGCATTATACAAGAAGTGGTCTGATTGAGTCTAGAACTATGTGGAGAGGTGGGTGGCTGTACCAGACTGTGGTTTCAAGCCTGTTGCACTCTTCTATTGCTGTTGATTGATTTTTTTTTTTGATTGATAGACCTTCCTTGAGGACATTTTGGAGATTATCACAAAATGTAAGATCCTAGGAAAAGACTTCAGGTTGCCTGGTATATCACTTAATTATAGTCATATTTCCCAAAGGTACTTTATCCTAGTATTTATTGTGGGAGTGGTTGATCTTCAGCGGCGCAGAGGAATGCATATTCTTACACAGTGCCAGAAGAGAGAATTATATTTCTGGGAAACAGGCTAAACAAATATAATTCTGTATTTTCTGCAGAATTATGAACTACAGTTTGATCACTGTAAATTTGCGTTGAAATTCTAAATTACAGAATAGCGGGTTTGTATATTGAATGCTTCTTGTAACTTCCAGTGCTTTTGTCACAGTTTAATTATAGGTACATTTTTTAAGCCCTTTAATTCTTCATTCTTGTCTGATATTTCTTAGCTTCTGCCTGTCTGCCCAGAGCCAGCATCAAGATGCACACAACCTGGAATTATCATCAGGAAATCAATTCATATCATGTATAGACAGCTTGCTGATTGTAGGAAGCAGCAACAAGTTGGACTTAGCAGGGAGATGATCCCAGTGTTGCACAAGAGATCCAAATTTACCGATGGGCCCATGACGAGTAGTCATGCTTCTCCCAGTTTCACAAAGATAAAATGAAAGGTTTCATTGATAATTTTTTACATGCGGCCTCCAGAGAGCCACTTACCTACCATCCAGTTTTGACACTCAACATCTGGTTGAAATAGACGCAGCATTTAGGTGTGCAATTCCATGTGAAATTTGTAATCAGCATTGAACACTGATTTACAAAATTAAGCAGCTTTACACTTGGAATAGGCAGGTTTAGCTGAAAATTTCATTAGCCAGCTGTGGGCATGAATGGACCAAATGGGTTCTCTAATACCCGTTAGCTACAAATTACTAACAGCCAGCTTCCTATTTCTTCAGGTGAGAAGCATGCCTCCAGTAAAAACTGTGCCTCTACCATCAATCTCAAACTTTCAGCGGATGCAGAAATAAATTTGCTTCAAATGATATATTATCGAGCGTCTAATCTGCGACAAATGGTGCAAAACGTGATCTGATAATTATCTCCCCAGTTCTGAATTACCACATGTGGCAATCAATAGCAAGATCAACTTAGTTGCTTGCAGCTGTTGTGAGTGTGTTTGGGCTTAAAAATTGTCTTACAGAAGCACTCCTTCAGGGGCAAAGAATGTTTGATAAGGCTTTATGTATCAGAACAGAGGGAGTCACAAGAACTTTGTACTATCTTTGCCGCAATAGTACATTGTGCATCTTTGATTTTTGGAAAAATGTAGGTTAACATATGGAAATATTTGTTGTGTAAGATACTAAAGGAATGGTTCTGAAGGAACTGACGTTGTTACATTGAGCTACACCCATTCAGTTCATATCGCACACAATCTGCACGAACCTAGGAATAGATGTATTCTCTACAGCTGTAAATCTGTCTGATTTGTAACGTAGCTGTAGTTATTTTTAAACATGCAATGAATAAATTGTTAAAGAAGAATGGTGCCTCTTCTGGAAAGACTCAATGGTGTCATACTCTTTAACACTGATCATTAAACAGGCCCCAGATGAAGTTTTGACAAAGGGTGACTATTGGCAGTGACCTACCTCAAATTACCCGGATTTTGAATTACATACAGGCAGAGGTGGTGGATAGCTTAAGCGCCAGCAGTATTTAATTCTCAAGTTCTCTTTCGCTGTAGCAGTTAAGCTTTAATCATTAAGTATTAATATTAACAATAAGAACAAATGAAAGAGTTTTTCTGGACTGCTGTTGGACTTCTTGTAACTCTGTACCGAGAAAAGGCATCTGGATACTTGTATATGATTTCTCTTGTTCCACTGTTTTGAAAACCATTATTCACTTTGTTTTCTTTTGGAAGATAAATCTAGTTCTGTGTAGATCGATATGAGTGTGAAATAAAACTTGGAGGTTGTTCAAAGCTCCTTGATGCCCGACTCAGTTGAATGTGGCCTTATGTCAAGGACTGTCACTCTTACTTCACCTCTAGAATTCAGCTCTTTTGTCTATGTTTGAACCAAGGCTGTAATGAGGACAGGAGCTGAGTCGCCCTGGTAGAAGCCATACTGGACAAATGTCACCAGGTTATTGCTCAGCAGGTGCTGCTTGAGAGCACTGTTGATGAGACCTTCCATCACTTTACTGATGATTGAGAGTAGACTGATGGGGCGGTAATTGGTCCGGTTGGATTTGTCCTGCTTTACAAGTATAGGACATACTTGTGCAATTTTCCACATTGTCATATAGATGCCAGTGTTGTAACTGTACTGGAAGAGCCTGGCTAGGGGAACAGCAAATTCTGGAGCACAAGTCTCCAGTACTATTGCTGGAATGTTGTCACCATCCTGACCTAGAAATATATCATCATTCCTTCACGGTTGCTGGGTCAAAATTGTGGAATTCTCTCCCTAAGGGCATTGTGTGTCAATCTACAGCATATGGACTCCAGTGATTCAAGAAGGCAACTCACCACCACCTTCTCAAAAGTTACTTGGGATGGGCAGCCAGTGACGCCCACGTCCAACAAGTAAATCAAAAAAATTAATGATACCAAGTTCCTCCAACATCTCTCCACTGTCATCCAACTCTGTGGGATTGCTCGCAACTGATTTCAATCTAACCTTACCTATAGAATCACTTGTGAAGATTTCTCTTAATTCCTAGTCTCACTATGTTACCGCTGGAGTCTTCTAATGATCTATGCTTTGTTCCTTCTTATTTCTCATCTCCATGCTTATCCATGGTGATGCTACCCCATGCACAGAGTTGGTGTTCACATGTACACTGACAGCATCCACCACGACCTTTCTCACCATCTTTGATTTGATTTGACGTATTGTTGTCACATGTACCTGAGTGCAGTGAGAAGTTTTGTTTTTTTTTTGTAGGATAGATGCCAGTCTTGTAACTGTACTGGAAGAGCTGGGCTAGGGGAGCGACAAGTTCTGGAGGACATGTCTTTGGTACTATTGCTAGAATGTTGTCACCATCCGAACTTGGAAGTATATCCCCATTCCTTCACTGTCACTGGGTCAAAATCCTGGAATTCCCTCCCTAAGGGTGTTGTGTGATAAACAGCTCCTTTGCTGTTTGTATTAACAGACTGTTTGTGCAGGAATTTCCACCAATTAGCTATTGGGAAGACAGGGAAATTAGCCAGAATTTCACAACATTACTCACTGCCCAAGAAGCAGGTTGGCAGGTAGGAAAGGTATAAAATTTGAGGCTGTAGCTATGTTTTAATTACGCCAGCATGACGAAATGGGAGATAGTTGACGGACATAATTTTTGGAGTGAAGCAGTTTGTGTCTCTTTGTAGCAAGACTGGGAGAACAATCACGCTAGGGCTGACAGGCAGTGGGGAGCAGTTGGGGCACACACTGAAGTTGTTTTCTTTGGAGAAGCAAAGGTTCAAAGGGGATCTGACTGAGGCATGTAAGATTATGAGGGGCATAGTTTGGGTGGATGTTCCATAAGTAGAGGGTCCAACAACAGGCACCATATATTTAAGGTATGAGGTAGAAGGTTAAGACGAGAAATTTTTCAGCCAGAAGTGACTAGAACTTATTGCATGAATGTTGGTTGGATCAGAAATTTGTGCATCGTTTAAGCAGTATTTAGATATTCATTTGCTTTACCATGGCCTCCAAGGTAATGGGCTAAAGTCTGAAAAATGGGATTAGTGTAGTCAGATAATTGTTGACTAGTGTGGACATCAGAGCTGAATGGTCTCCTGTGTTATAAATCTCTCTAAGCCTGTGAGGATGGTTACAACGAGCTTCACCATAGACAGAAGTGCATGCAGCACAGTGAGTGGGCATGCCCGTACAACATTGCCAAGGCTTCCTCAACAGACTGTTCAAAACCTGCAACCTTTTACCACCTAAGTGAACAAAGGCAGCAACTGTACGGGAACACCACTACTTACATTTGAAATCCCATGCCATTCTAATTTGGACATTTATCACTATTGCCGGTCTATCAATGGAATTACCTTCATAAAAGCATTACAGCTGATTACTCAGAGAAAGCAGATATTGAGATTGAGCTGCCAGCCATCCCCAAAGCATTGAGCTACTAGTATTTCTATAATTCCCTCGCTGTTCTATCAGCTTCCAAATTGTATTTATAATCTTCCTACTAATTTGATCATAGAAAATGTCCCTAATTCAGCATTTCATAGCTTTGCTGCAAAAGGGGGTCTACCAGGATATTGCCTGGATTGGAGTGTATTAGCTATGAGGAGAGGTTGGACAAACTTGGATTCTTTTCACTATGATGAGGGATGATCTATTAGACGTTTTTAAAAAAATTATGAGAATTAAGGATAGGCTGGATAGTTGAGGTCTTTTTCCCAGGATGGAAATGTTGAATATTGGAGGCATAGGTTTAAGGTGAGAGGCGTCAAGTTTAAAGGAGATACACAAGGCACATTTTTTACATAGGGAGTGCTAAGTGCCTGGAATGTGCTTCAAGGGGAGGTGGTAGAAGCAGATACAAATGCAACATTTAAGAGGCATTTAAACAGACACATGAATAGGCAGGGAATAGAGGAATACAGACCATGTGCAGGCAAATGGGATTAGGTTAGAATGGCATCATGGTTGGTGCAGACATGGTGGATTGAAAGGCCTGTTCCTGCGCTGTACTGTTACATGTTCTATTTTTTAAAGTTATCCCGACTTTTTCTCACTTGTTCTATTTATTTTCATATTGCCTGAGAAGATTACACTGGAATTTACCAGAAATTTTATTCCCTTCCTGGGATCTAATCCATCTCTTTGTTGCCTTTCTGTGGAAGTAAGGTGACTGTGAGGTGGAATGAAATAGCACATTTTTGCATTTCTGATCATTCTCCAGCAATCAGGAGCAGGTTATAGATTTGATGAAGCGGCTGGCCTTTTTCTGCCCATTCTTTATATATGATTGTATGTTCAGAAAACATAGAATAACGTTTGACATGACCTAATCTCCCTTTTCAGCCTTGGGACCACAATTTTTAAATGATAAAATAAATAAAGCAGTTATTACCTAGCAAAACACATTGTTTTTAAAGTTTGAATATATTTGCAATGACTGACTATTTAACATGAACAATCTCCTGCTTAAATTTATAATGAATACCATGTTCAAATTTGAAGCAGGGAGTTTTTTTTTTATTCATTGACGGGAAGAGGGCATTGGTGACCTAGCAGCATTCATTGCCCATCCCTAATTGCCCAGAGGGCAGTTAACAGTGAAACGCATTGCTGTGGGTCTGGAGTCACATGTAGGCCAGAACAGGTAAGGATGTCAGCAACATTAGCTGAAAATGATAGTTATAAAAGATTAGCCAATTTTTTTTTTAGCTGTCTGATCTGTGAAAGTTGTGATGGACTTTGACCTAAGTAGGAACCTTGTATATTGAATGCAAGGTGGTGATTTTCTGATTTTTATATATGTGCGTGTGGACAGACCATATACATTTATATCGATGAGCTAATGATATTATATTGCTGACTATGTTTATTAATGCATATGTCAATGTTTGGCAGTCTAAACAAATTGCCAATGTCACTTTCTTGTTTCAGGGAGAGGTTAAATGCCGTCTGATTGGAAGCTGAGAGCTATGCTTGTTGCAGTGATTCCCAAGAAGCTGGTTGCAAGACAACTGATGTTTATATTTGTATTACAGATGACAAGTAGCCAGTACTTTAAGCAAGCAAAATCTCCGATAATTCCACACAACCCTTTTATTGCTGTGTGGAATGCCCCGACAGAACAGTGCAGGCTCAGGTATAAGGTGGATCTGGACCTCAGTGTTTTTGATATAATTTCCAACTCCAATGAGACACTCAGTGGGTCAGCCATCACCATATTTTATCACAATCATCTAGGCAAATATCCTTATTTCAACGAAAATAACATTCCTGTAAATGGAGGAATCCCCCAGAATGTCAGTCTTAAGGAACACTTGAAGAAGGCCAGGGCTGACATTAAGAAAGTCATCCCAACTGATGACTTCAGTGGTCTTGGGGTGATTGACTGGGAAGACTGGAGACCTCTGTGGATCCGAAACTGGGGTCATAAAAATATCTATCGGAAAAAATCCATACAAATTGTGAGAAAGCTTCACCCTGACTGGCCAGACAAACAAATTAAGTTAGAAGCCAGGAAAGAATATGAAAATGCTGGGCAGAAATTTATGAATAATACACTGGGGTTAGCAGAGAAGATTAGACCACATGGCCTCTGGGGGTTCTATCTCTTCCCAGATTGCTACAACCATAACTATAAGAAAGACCCAAAGAAATATACTGGGAAGTGCCCTGCAATTGAATACAAACGTAATGACAAGTTACTCTGGTTATGGGAAGAAAGTGGCGCTCTCTATCCTTCCATCTATCTGCCACTTGAATTGAAGTCAAGCCCAAATGCACTGAAATTTGTCCATTACCGACTGAAAGAAGCTATCAGATTAGCCTCCATAGCAGTAAAGGATTACACTCTCCCAGTCTTTGCATATGGACGTCCATTTTATGCGTATGAGTTTGAGCCTCTGACTAAGGTAAGTAGTAAAAGAAACATGTTGTGTTTGAAATTGGATAAGAGAAACCCAGCTTTTATATCTGCTTTGTGATGAGTTTGCTGATCTTCATTGGACCACTCCAGCAAGTTTAACAATCCTGACTGCAAGCCAGCCATCCATGCTGGAAAGATACCAAAGTATACAGGAATGCTGATGTGATTGGCTCAGTTATGATATTCCCAAAGTTATATAGTCTGCTGACAATCATTGTCTACATATTTTCTAAACAATCTGTTCAGAGATGTTACTACACACCTCTGGAGGACATGGGACGTGAACCCAAGCACAATTATTGTTTAACCGTACAAACAGCAAGTGGCTGATGGGTGTGGTAATAGTGAAAATGCCCTTGCGAATCTATTACTCAATGATATTTACACAACAAAAGTAATACAAAATCATAATTTATTTTGTTAATCACACTATTATCATCATGTATTGTACACAGACATGTTAAAGGAAAGGCTTCAGCTAGGGATCGTCTCAAAGTTCAGTTTTGAATTAGCAAGGCAACAACTTAATTTTCTCCTCATATGATGCATCTATGTCTTCAATTTATGAACATGCAAACATATGAATAACTGGAGTAGGCCATTCATTTCCTTAAGACTGTCTTGACATTTAGTAAGATTATTTATATATTACTTTACCATTCTTAGGTCCAAAACAGATTTATTATTGTTCACTTTGGCAAATGGTAGGAATCCTGAAATCACCAGTTGTAATAAGTTAGAGAAATGCTGCTGCTGAAAAACTCCCAGGGAGATCCCTCAATCAAACCTTACTAATTTATTGCGTCGCTGATTTTTTGCATATTCTAAATGCTTTTGTTGTTTTCAGCTCCACGTATCTTGCAGTTTTAAAACATAGGGAAACTATTATTAAATCACATCCAAGACTTCCTGCTTTGTCTTCCCATTTTAGTTGATACTACGATAATGCTGGTTGGTTACCCTTCTCCAACTCCTCTCAGTAGTCACCCAATTCTCTTCAATTCCTGCTGTGTTTTAGTCTCTCATCATTGCATCTGTGCATTGCTTGCAGGGTAAGCCTGAACGTGAGTGTCATTTCCATTTATATGAAGCAGCATTTGAAACTGGCAAATGGATTTACAGCCAGAACCCTTCCCTGCCACTAATCCTCATTATTTATATAGGCTGGTGAATGGCATCAATATACGTTAACTCGCTTGCACCGACGACTGGGTTACAACTTCAGTTGTGAAGAGAGATTGGACTCACTGGAGTTGTTTTCCTTAGAGCAGAGGAGGTTGAGAGGGGACATGGTTGATATATGCAAAATTATGAGAGGTAATTGATGGAGGGATCAATGACTGGAAATATAGATTTAAAATAAGGGGCAGGGGTTTTAGAGATATAAGAAAAGTCTTTTTCACCAGTAGATTGGTGGGAATCTGGAACTCACTGCCCGTGATGGTGTAGAGGCAGAAACCCTTATAATATCTAGGGAATATTCAGATGCGCACTTGCAATGTCAAGACATTAAAGGCTATGGGCCAAATACTGGAAAATGGGATTAGAATTGTTACGTGGTTGTTTTAGACCAACCCAGAAGGGCCTCTTTCTCTGCTGTAGATTTCTATGACTCTAAATGAGTAGCATACAGATTGTGAGTTGGCATTTAGCAGCTCTTGGCTAAAAATGTTGTTTACAGTTTCTAAAAACAAAACTGGCTGTGAGATCATTTTGGAATGACCTGATAGGCCTGTTTTTGTTGGCAGATTCTGTATTGTTTAACCAATTCTGCCAGCAACAAAGTCAGAATTTAGCTGGCCCCTGGTATGAGTGGACCAGGAGCAGCAACCTCAAGAACTCAGCTATCTTAATGTTGTAATGTTGACCCCTTTGCTAGGTTCCTGTCACTTGTTAAACTTTAATAAGACATTCCTGGGCCTAAAGTTTACTTACAACAGATGGATTGACGTTGCCTTTGGAACATGCAAGTTCAAATTTGTGACCATGATTCCAAAAGAGGTAGAGAGCCTTCTAAAGTGTTTTTGATTGGAAATGCAGGTGAAAAACAATCCCTTCTGTTTATCTGCTGCAGTGACCCAGAATTTTCCTTTCCCTTTGAGAGTGAATGATTTAAGGTTTCCGTTTCCTTCAGAACCAGTAGCCTGGATTTTGTTGCTATTAAGTGTGCAATGCTATTTTGAATAGACTTGTAGAGGATTCTATTCCTAGGTGATCTTCCATTCGGACAGCAGTTACATTGAAATCTGCTTTGCTGCTGTAATCATACAAAATTCAGTTTATTTATTCTGTCACATTTACAAATTGATTACAACTTCCTCGCAGTAAATGAGTTTCTTCCTTTAATGCTGATTTGGTTTCAAGGTTTCTTCAGTCCTAGTGTTACTACCTAATAATACTTCAAATATTTCTCTGTTAGCATTGGCATTCATACTTAAGTTAAATTGAGCATAAGACTATAAGACATAGAGGCAGAAATTAGGCCATTCAACCCATCGAGTCTGCTCCACCATTTAATCATGGCTGATAAGTTTCTCAACTCAATTCTCCCACTTTCTGCCCTTAACTCTTGATCCCCTTGACAATCAAGAACCTATCTATCTCAGTCTTAAATGTACACAACGACATGGACTCCACAGCTTTCTGTGGCAGTGAATTCCATCGACTCACCACTCTTTGGCTGAAGAAGTTTCTCCTTATCTCTGTTCTAAAAGGTCATTCCTTTGCTCTAAGACTGTGGCCTCAGGTCCTAGTCTCTCCTACCAATGGAAACATCTTCCCAACACTCACTCTGTCTAGGCCATTCAGTATTCTGTAAGTTTCAATTAGACCCCCCTTCTCCGTCTAAACTCCATCGAGTATAGACCCAGAATCCTCAAACGTTCATCATATGTTAAGCCTTTCATTCCTGGGACCATTCTTGTGAACCTCCTCTGAACCTGTTCCAGGGCCAGTACATCTTACCTGAAGTATGGGGCCCAAAACTGCGTACTCTACTCCAAGTGTAGCCTGATCAGAGCCTTATAGCGCCTCAGAATTACACCCCTGCTTGAATATTCAAATCGTCTCAAAATAAATGCCAAAGTTGCATTTGCCTTCCTAACTACTGATTCAATCTGCAAGTTTGCCTTGAGAGAATCCTGGACTAGAACCCCCAAGTTTCTTTGCACTTCAGACTTCTGAATTTCCTCCCCATTTAGAAAATAGTCCATACCTCTATTCTCCTTACCAAAGTGCATGACCTCACACTTTCCCGCGTTGTACTCCATCTGCCATTTCTTTGCCCAATCTCCTAACCTGTCCAAATTCTTCTGCAATGTCCCCGGATCCTCAATACTACCTGTCCCTCTACCTATCTTTGTATCGTCTGCAAACTTAGCCAGAATGCCCTCAATTCCTTCATTTAGATCATTAACATATAAATGAAAAGTTGCGGTCCCAACACCGACCCTTGTGGAGCCCCACTCTCTGTCTTCTGCCAGCAGCCAATCTTCTATCCATGCTGGCACCTTGCCTCTAACACCATGGGCCCCTATCTTACTCAGCAGTGTCCTGTGCAACACCTTGTCAAAGGCCTTCTGGAGGTCCAGGTAGATAACATCCATTGCTCTCCTCGGTCTAATCTGCTTGTTACTTCCTCAAAGAATTCTAACAGGTTCGTCAGGCATGACCTTCCCGTGATGAAACCATGCTGGCTTTGTCCTATTTTACGCTACACTTCCAAGTATTCAGAAATCTCATCCTTCACAATGATCTCCAAAATCTTACCCACGACCGGGGTTAGGCTAATCGGCCTGTAATTTTCTTTTGCCTTACTCCCTTTTAAACAGGGGTGTCATGTTAGTGATTTTCTGGTCCTCTGGGACCCTCCCTGACTCTAGTAATTCCTGAAAGATCACCTCTAACACTTCCTCTCTCTTCAGCTATCTCGTTTAGAACTCTGGGGTGTAGTCCATCTGGTCGTGGTAGTTTATCCACCTTCTGGCCATTCAGTTTTTCCAGCACCTTCTCCTTGGTGATGGCCACCATACTCAGTTCTGTCCCCTGACTCTCGCGAAGTTTTGGATATTACTTGTGTCTTCTACTGTGAAGACGGACTCAAAGTAATTATACAGTTCCTCAGCCACTTCCTTGTTCCCCACTACTATCTCTCCAGTGTCATTTTCCAGAGGTCCAATGTCCACTCTTGCCTCTCTTCTCTTTTTATATCTAAAGAAACTCTTACAGTCCTCCTTTATATTACTGGCTAGCTTACCCTCATATTTAATCCTCTTTCTCCTTATTTCTTTTCTTGTTGCCCTCTGTTGGTCTTTGTAAGCATCCCAATCCTCTGGCTCCCCACTGCCCTTCGCCACATTACATGCTTTCTCGTTTGCTTTTCTGCTATCTGTGATTCCCCTAGTCAGCCATGGTTGCCTCAGCGTCCCTGTACCATGCATCATTTTCCTAGGGATGTATTTTTGCTGTGTTTGCTGAATTACTCCAAGAAACTCCTGCCATTGCTGTTCCACTGTCTTTCCTGCTAGGCTCCTCTCCCAGTCAATTCTGCCCAGCTGCTCGCTAGTGCCTCTGTAGTTGCACTTATTAAGCTATAATACTGTTCCCTCTGATTCTATCTTTTCCCTCTCAAATTGCAGGGTAAATTCAATCATATTATGATCACTGCCTCTTAAGGATTCCTTCCCCTTAAGCTCCCTTATCAAGTTTGACTCATTGCACTACACTAAATCCAGTACAGAGATAGTAAGAACTGCCGATGCTGGAGAATCTGAGATAACAAGGGATAGAGGTGAATGAACACAGCACACCTTGTTATCCAGCTCTACACCTTGTTATCTCACTAAATCCAGTATTGCCTGTTCCCTTGTGGGCTCCACCACAAGATGCTCCAAAAGCCATCTTGTAGACATTCCACAAGTTCCTTTTCTTGCAATCCACTACCAACCTGATTTTCCTAGTCCACCTGCAAATTGTAATCTCCCATGATCACTGTAACTTTGCCTTTCTTACATACCTTTTCTACCTACTGGTGTATCTTGTGCCCCAGCTCCTAACTACTGTTTGGAGACATGTACATAATTCCAACTATGGTTGTTTTACCTATGTGGTTCCTCAACTCTTACCCATACGGATTCTATACCATCTGACCCTACTTCGCTTCTTACTATTGATTTAATTTCATTTCTTGCTAGTAAGGCGACGCCAACCCTCTGCCCACCTGCCTATCTTTTCGATAAGATGTATGTCCTTGGATATTTAGCTCCCAATCCTGATCCCTTTGCAGCCATGTGTCTGTAATGCCCACCAGAGAAGATATTCTTTTGGGCACAAAAAAAGCCCAGGCATGTCATTTTCAGTTCATTTACTGTCATGTTTAGGAATTGCTATTGAGAGATCATTAATGGATTTTGAGGAGTACTATTTTTAATAATAGAGAATGCATTTGGAAACATGAGGATACAATACTTGTATGCGGTAAGATTTAACATATTCCAGTGCCTTGTTTAAATATTAGATTAATGTTCCATTAAATATAACCAAACTTTCATAGAATCTTAGAGAATGGAAGGAAGTTCTTTGGCCTGTCACACCTGTGCTGACCTTTTGAAAGAATTGTCCAATTTTTAATCCTAGATCAAATATATACCTTCTAAAACTTTCCGTGAAATCTAATTCTACTATATTTTCAGGCAGTGCATTCCAGATCTGAGCAACTCTCTTGTGAAAGAAAAATTTCCTGATTTCCTTTTAATTATTTTTCCAATCATTTTGAATCAATGTCTTCTTGTTCCCAAACCATTTATCAGAGGAAAGTTTCCCACTTTTAACTTCATCAAATTCCTCATTAATTTGAACACCTGTATTAGGTTTTTACCATAACCATGCCTTAGAAGAAATGCAATTTTTCTCTATGACTGGAGTCCTTCATCCCCATTTAAAGTTGTAAAGTTGTAGATTATTACTGTAAAGTTTACAACAAATTTCATATATAATCCTTGCTTTAGTGCAGAAAATACATACTGTAGTGTTTCTGTTGCAATCTGGTATCTTTCTCATGACCATTGTGATGTTATGCTCCAAATCATGCCTTAAAGCTCACCATTTATTCTTAAACTATGCAGTTACTCCAGTCAAAATACTTCAGGTTTGCTAACATCGATTTGAGACTTGGATAACATTAGCATTTTGATTACTGTTGCATATCCTACCTCAAGCACAAAAATCAAAAATAACTCACAGCACAACATAAATGAAAACAAATTTATATCTCAAAGCCAAAAATATGTAATTCCCAAAGTCTTGCTCCTAGCACGAAGACTGCTGTTTGTGCAGGTTGGCAAGAATTGGTCACAGCTCATAGTTTTGCAACTATTAAGGAAAGAAGATCATGAACCGTGTACGTATAATTTGTTGCCATGCATTATAATAGGCAAGACTCAATTTTGAAAGTGTGAAACTGGAGACTATTCTATGGTGCTCCAGTTCCTCCGGAACATTTTGCCATAAGCTAGAAAGTCCAATTCCAGCTCTGCACTAAGGCACCTGAATGAACTCAGAGCAGAATTTGATGTATCTCAACTGATCCTGTTGCCTCAGATCTAAAGGGGGATGAAAATTAACCAAGTCTCCCATTGCTGGGAGTTTTCTTTCAGTACAATGTGCTGAGCTGGAAAGTAGACGACAGCTGAGGACTGGATTGAGCTAGATTGTAACCATCTTAAGCCACCTTAAACTCACCCTTGAGAAATGGTCACTTGACCAAACAAAGTGGAACCCATCAGACTGATATTTAATTACTTCTAAATGGTTGTGCAAATACTCTTGTATATCTACCGGCTAATAACTAATGCGGAATATTGGTATGGCACAGTCTCTCTTCCTTATACTCATTATTACATCGCAAACTCAAATCCAGCTCCAGTCTGTTTTACTTCCCCTTCTGGCAGATGGAGGTTCTTCTGCAAGTTGCCTTACACAATTACACAGCTAAATACAAAATCTAAAGTCGCTACAGAGTATGATTTTCCTTTATTGCTTGTATAAGTGTTACGTGATAATTTCTCACCCTGCAGATTGACTTGGTTCATACAATTGGTGAGAGTGCTGCCATGGGGACTGCTGGGATCATTCTTTGGGGAAGCATCAATTATGCAAGATCAAAGGTATAACTATTTTAATTATATTCTCCTCCATCCGCCAATTACTCAGCCCAGTTCCATATTTATTTTATTTAGCTGAGAGATTTGAGATGTGCTGTAGACTTCATGTTCAACGCACTTATCACATTGTAAATCCAAGTCGTTTACATTCAAATTTCAGTTCAACATTTTCTATTATGCTCAAGTCCTCTATTGATTGATCACCTAATAGGGGTCTCTACCCACAGTATACAAGACTTTCATAAGTGTGTAAAAGTTCACCTTGAGTAATAGGAAGGAACATAAGAGCAGGAATGGACCATTCAACCTCTTGAGCCTGCCCTGCCATTCAGTACAATCATGGATGATGGAACGATCTCGTGTCTTTTATTCACCCCATCTCCATATGTCACTGTATGTCACTGGTAACCAAAAATCTATCAGTCTCTACCTTTAACATTTTTAAAGACTGAGCCTCCACAGCCCTCTATGTTAGAGAATTCCAGTTAAAAACAAAATCCCAGACCTAAGTGGCACAGCCTTATTTTTGAATAGTGGCCCCTGGCTCTAGTCTCCGCAAGCAAGGGAAATATCTTACCTGCAGCTACTCTATCCCTTTAAGTATTTTGTGGGTTTCAATGAGATCACCTCTTATCCTTCAAAACTCCATGGGCCCAGTGTATACAATATCTCTTTATAGGAAAGCCCTGTCATCCCAGTGTCAAGTGTGGTGAACTTCTATAGCAATAATAATCATTTTCCCGAGGTAAGGAGACCAAAACTGCACACAGTACTACAGATACAGTCTAACCAAGCTTCTACTCCACTGAAGCAACACTTCACTACTCAAGATAACAAGCATGGAGCTGGATGAACACAGCAGGTCAAGCAGCATCATAGGAGCAGGAAAACTTGACGTTTCGGGCCTAGACCCTTCATCAGAAATGGGGGAGGGGAAGAGGGTTCTGAAATAAATAGGGAGAGATGGGGAGGCGGATAGAGGATGGATAGAGGAGAGGAGGCAGACAAGTCGAAGAGGCGGGGATGGCGTGGTCGAGCAGTTTCAAGGCCGAAGAGATTATGAGAGAGTTGCAGTGGGAGAGATTCCCTGAGGTTTGTCCGGAGGGAGGAGGGTAACTTCTTCAGGGTAGGCATCCTTAGAAGAGGCTTCGCAGTGGGGTGAAATTGTATCAGAGATGAAAGGTACTGCAGATGCTGGAGAATCCGAGATAATAAGCATGGGGCTGGATGAACACAGCAGGTCAAGCAGCATCATAGGAGCAGGAAAACTTGACGTTTCGGGCCTAGACCCTTCATCGACTTGTCTGCTTCCTCTCCACCTATCCTCTCCTCTCTCCATCCTCTATCCGCCTCCCCCTCTCTCCCTATTTATTTCAGAACCCTCTTCCCCTCCCCAATTTCTGATGAAGGGTCTAGGCCCGAAAAGTCAAGTTTTCCTGCTCCTATGATGCTGCTTGACCTGCTGCGTTCATCCAGCCCCATGCTTGTTATCTCGGATTCTCCAGCATCTGCAGTACCTTTTATCTCAGATACAACTTCACTACTCAAATCCTCTTACGATAAAGGCTAACATTCCATTAACATTTGTGATAGCTTGATGTCCTTGCAGCCATCAGTGACTTATTGACAAGGACACCTTGGTTCCCTTGTACATCTACATTTTCCAACTTATTATCATTTAAGAAATACTTTGCACATCTGTTTCTCCTACCAAAGTGAATAACCTCACATCTTTTTCACATTATATTCCATATGTCATGTTCTTGCCCTGAACCTGTCCAAATCTTCCTGAATCTGCTTTACATTTTCCTCACAACACACATTCCCACTCAAATTTGTACTCCAATGATGACTATTCCCTCGTTACAAGTAGAAATTTATTGTTCCCCTTTTCCCTAAGGCCCTCTTAAAAGATTTTTCTGTAAAAGTGCATAAATTCTTCAGATCCACAGATGGAAACCAATAGAGAAATCTAAAATAAAACAAATTCACTCCACTTATGCTGCCAGACCTGTTGAGTTTCTCCAACAATTTCTGTTTTGATATCAGAGAAATCTAAAATATTCTGATGGATCTTCAGACAGCTGCATTGATTTGTCCAGAGTATGAACATCATAATTGTACAAAGAATTTGCATGACATTTTTTACTCAACTAAAATAGCCTTTCTAAATTTGAGTTTGATGATCTGTTATTGGTTAAGTTAATATTCTGCACTCATCATGGAGTGCAAGGGACGAGTGGTATTATCGCTGCACTGTTAATCTAAAGACCCAGGTGATGTTCTAGTGACCTGGGTTTGAATCCTACCATGGCAGATGGTGGATTGAGAATCCAGTAAAAATCTGGAATTAAAAGTCTACCAATGACCATGAATCCATTGTTGATTGTCAGGAAAAACCCATCAGGTTCACTAGTGTCCTTTAGGGAAGGAAACTGCCATCCTTACCTGGTCTGGTCTACATGTGACTGCAGACCCACAATGTGGTTGAATTTTAACTGCCCTCTGGGCAATTAGGGATGGGCAATAAATGCTGGCCTAGCATTTATTAGCAAAAAATGACACCCTCACCTTTGAATGAATAAACAAAAAAATCATGGAATTGTGAAAACAAGATGTTTTTGATGAATGGCAGTCATTTAAATTCATGTATGTCTTTTTGGGATTGAAATGTCCTTTAACCTTCCCTTACAGAATCACTGTTTATCAGTGAAGAAATATGTGGATGGACCCCTAGGACATTATATTGTTAATGTGACATCTGCCGCAAAATTGTGCAGCAAACATCTTTGCAAGAGCCATGGCAGGTGTGTGAGGCAGAACATTAACTCCAAAACATACCTCCACCTGGATCCAAACCATTTCAAAATCCAAGCCAATCCTGAAGGAATGCATCCCAGATTTTCTGTGAAAGGAAGAGTGAATACGAAGGACATCAAAGTCATGAAAGAAAAGTTCGCATGTCAGTGTTACGAAGGCTGGATTGGAATATCTTGTGAGGTACCTGTTCTTGAGACCCCTCCAGTGGATAAAAATTTCCAGAACACGATGGTTAGAGCAAATTCAGCACTGCGGTTACCATTTTCATTGGCCACTCCTGTTGTCTTCCAGCTGGTTTTTCAAACCCTTTATTTTCAACACTAGAAAAAGCTTGTGTGGCAAGTGGATGATGTGATAAAGATGTGATTTATCAGATGTATAAAAATGAATGTGTACTATGATTCAACTGGGAGATTTGGTTGTAGGAGTGCTTTTTATGCCCAAAGACACGACTGTAACTATCACATCTGCTCCAGCATAAGAGATAACAAGGTGTGGAGCTGGATGAACACAGCAGGCCAAGCAGCATCATAGGAGCAGGAAAGCTTGA
>JAHRHZ010000021.1:43864650-43938953 GCA_024137785.1 Ginglymostoma cirratum
TTGTTATCTCGGATTCTCCAGCATCTGCAGTACCTATTATCTCTATCACATCTGCTCCAGCACACTCTTTTCAGCAACCAATATAGCAATTAATCCGTTGATTCCTGAATATTTCAGGATCTGCGTGAAAGTCCTATCTAATGATGAAAGAAATTTGGGAGAATCAGTTTTTAAGATTTGTTTCTGCAATGTACGTTTTCTTCCCTCATTAGTTCTCCACACCATGTTCTGATAGAACGAGTGAACAGGGGCCATGTTCCTTGATCACTGCTACTCCAGTGTGTAATTCTGGTCAGTTTGGTGTCAGCAATGTGACTGAGGCATTATGGTGGCTATTTCTTTTCCTAACTATGTAGCAAATGGGTGTAATAAACTATAAAAGGTTTTTCAAGAAATATAATGTTTTTTAAGACTGACTCTGACTGAAGGCTTTTCACAAATCTGGCTTTGTGCGGGTATTCCTTAATAGTGTAGGGGCAGAATTCACTAATATTTCAGTTCCAATTGTTTAATATACAGCAAGAACTTGAAAATAAAACCATCCAATTCATGCAATTTTACATTCATTTTGGTCATTATTTTGGCATGCTTTGAATGACTTTGCATACTTGTTCTTACAAACTTTTGGCTTAAATGTGCTTCCTAGACTCAATAATGATTGACTTTTAAATGATTGAATGATTTTTAAAGGTAAGTATATTCTATGGCTTAAGGTTGGGTTAATGTTTTCATGTTAGGACATCTAACATCACATGTGGGTTTCTACAGTTTTCTGCATGGGATGTTGCTGGAAATGTAAGCTGGTAAAATTGCAGAAAGGAAAGTTGGGCTTGAGAACCTGAGTTAACAGAAAAAGCAACTGTATCTTCTTTATCAGATCGATGATTTGAGAAATGAACAGAGAAAAGGAAGTGCAAATTAAACTATAAAAATTCAATACCAATCAGATACTTAACGTAATTAAAAGAGGAATTGAAGAATTGGATTAAGAGAGTGACAGGGAAGACTTAAGGAATGACTCTCCACATCTGTAGTGATTATTTTTAAGGATGGTTACAAAATGGTTCTTCTCTTATTTCAGACCAGCTCCAATATTCTGTGTGAATTTAGTTTGTATCTATTATGTAAATACAGCAACTTCACACCATTCAATACAGATTGATGGAGAGGCAGACAGTGGCAATCTGCAAAACTATTGCAGAGTTTCAGAAGACTAGCAGCAATTGTTCAAGTTGGACCTCACTTCCTATCTCACCAAACCATATGCATATAAACAATAAGGAGTATTATTCCATCCTGGGCTCTTTGCAAAGTTCTAACAAAATGCAATGCAAGTTGGAGGAACTGGACCTTACTTTCTTAGGCACTTACAGCCTCTAGAACATAACATTGAGTTCAACCTCAGAGCGTGACCTCAGTCCTCCATTTTGATTGTGTCCCACCCCGGCTGTGTCTTGTTTGTTTCTTGTTGACTTTGCCGTCAGCAAAATAGACCCTCTTTCTCCTTTTCACATCTATCATTCACAACTATTTTATATCTCCATCACTCCTTTACCACCATTAGTACTGCCTTAGTCTTTTGCTCTGGGCATCCTCAAAATCTGCTCCACTCACTCCTCCTCCACTCAGGGCATCAAAAGCAAAAAAAAACCCAGCAATTTTCTAGCCCCATTCAAATCAAATCAAATTCAGTTCTGAAGAAGTCATCCTATACTTGAAACATTAAGTCAGTATCACCCTCAACAGATTCTGCCGCATCTGCTGAGATTCTTATTATTTTCTGTTTTCATTTTAGAATTCCATCATCCACAGTAGTCATTGAGTCATATGGCACAGTCCAACTTGGCTCTGCTGACCAGTTTTCCCAAACTAAACTGGTCCCATTTGTTTGTATTTGGCCCATATCCTTCTGAACCTTTCCTATTGATGTACCTGAGCAAACGTCTTTTAAATGATGTAACTGTACCTGCATCTACCATTTTCTCTTGCAGTTCATTCCATATACCAGCCACCTTTTGTGTAAAAACGTTGCCCCTCAGGTTCTTTTAAAATCTTTCTCCTCTCACCTTAAAATTATGTCCTCTAGTTTTGAAATCCCCAACATTAGGGAAAAGACCTTTGCTATGCACTTTATCTATGCCCCTCATGATTTTACAAACCTCTAGCTCATACAATCCAGTGAAAATCCCAGCTTATCCAGCCTCTCCCTATAACACAAACTCTTCAGTCCTGGTTACATTCTTGTAAATCTTTTCTGCACCCTCTCCAATTTAACAATAGCCTTCCAGAACTGTACCACAGCAGTCCAAAAGTGTTCTCATCTATATCATGTATGATTGTAAAATGACATCTCCTGTACTCAATGGTCTGAGCAAAGAAAGCAAGCATGCTAAACGCCTTCTTTACCACCCTATCTATCTGTGACACAACATTCAATGAACCATGTACCTGTACCCCTGGGTGTCTCTGTTCTACAACACACCTCAGGGCCCTACTATTAACTGTATAAGTCTTGCCCTTGTTCATCTTACCAAAGTGAAATACCTCATATTTATCCAAATTAAACAATATTTGCCACTCCTCGGCCCATTGGCCCAACTGATCAAGATCCCTTTGTAATTTTATGATAACCTTCCTCACTGTCCACTATACCAACAATTTCGGTGTCATTCGCAAACCGACTGACCATGCTTTCTACATTCTCATTCAAATCATTTATATAAATGACAAACAACAGGGAACTGTATTTTAATATCATTGTAAAGAGTGTTATTTGCCTCACTGTTAATTTGACCCCAAAACCTGGAATATTATTCTTCTGTCCGTAAGAATTCAATTCAGTTCTTTCTAGGAACAGACTTATAAAAAGGAAAAGGAGGAACAAACAACAGGAACAGGCCCTTTGGCCCATCAAGCCTGTGCTGACACGTGACGCCTCTCTCAACTAAAAACCTCTGCCTCCATACAGGCCATGCCCTTCTGTATCCTGCCTAATCACGTATCTGTCAAAATGCTATTTTATCCACCTGCATCACCTTCTCTGGAATGCAAAGTCCTCCTTACTAACATTTGGTGATAAGAGTTAAAGTTGGGAGAGCTGTCTCACAGACCAGTCAAGCTACATCCTCACATAGTCATACTCATGGAATCATACCTTATACACAATGCTCCAAACAACACCAACTCCATCTTGGATATGTCCTTTCCCATTGGCAGGACAGACCTAGCAGAGGTAGATGCACAGTGGTATGCAGTCAGGAGGAAGTCAATGCTGCACATGAGCTTTGGATGCCCTCATAGCCATTCATAAAATTAGAGGGAACACTGATCCAGTCCCCATGAAATGCCATGATATTGCATCATAGATGGGCAAGGGAAGTTACTACTAACTACCTTACACAGCTACCCCGTTAGCTGAATCTGTACTCCTGCATATTGAACACAATGTAGAAAAAGCACTAAGGATGCAAGGGTGACTAATGTACTCTGGGGACTTCAATATCATCACCAAGAGTGGCTTGACACCATCATTACTAACCAAACTATCGAGTCTAAAGGACAGAGCTGCTAGACTGGGCCTTCAGCAGATGGTTAGGGAACCAACAAGAGGGAAAAACACACTTGACCTCATTCTTACCAATCTGCCAGATGCAGATGCATCATGATAGTGTTGGTAAGAGTGACCACCATACAATCTTTGTGGAGGCAATGTCCCATCTTCACTTTGTGAATACCCTCCATTGTGTTGTGTTGCACCATCATCACGCTAAATGGGATAGATTTCAAACAGACCTAGCAACTTAAGACTGAGCATCCATGAGGTTCATCAGAATAGTAGCAGCAGAATAGCATACCAACACAATCTGTAACCTCATCGTCTGGCATATGCCCTACCCCACCATTGCCATAAAGCTAGGAGATTAATGAGGAGTGCAGAAGGGCGTGCCAAGTGCAGGACCAGGCATACTTTAATTAAGGAGTCAAGCTTGTAGAGCTATGAAAAAGGGTTATTTGCATGCTAAACTGGAGAAGCAGCAAGTGACAGACAGAGCTGAGCAGTTCTACAAACAATGGATCAGATCCAAGTCCTGCTCTAACTAGAACTGAATGGTGGTGGGCATCTAAATCATTCACTGGAGGAGGAGGCTGTACAAGCATCCCAATCCTCAATAATGGGCGACCTCAGCACATCGGTGCAAAAGGAATCATAACAATCTTCATTCCAAGTGGATGATCCATTTTGGACACTTCCTGAGATCCCTACCATCACAGATATCAGCCTTGAGTCTAGTTGATTCACTCCATGTGATATCAAGAAACTGAAGGCACTGGAGACCTGATAACATTATGACAATAGCGCTCATGAATTGTGTTCAGAACTTATTTCGCTGCAACCCAACTGTTTCCAGGTAGATGCAACAATGGCATCTACCCAACAAGGTGGAAAATTGCCCGAGTAGATCTTGTCTAGGGTAAGCACCAATTTCTGCTCTATCAGTCTACTCTTGATCATCAGTAAAATGATGGAAGGTGTCATCAACAATGCTACAAGGCAGCACGTGCTCAGTAATAACCTGTGCATGGCACCCGGTTTGGGTTCTGACAGGGGCACTTAGCTCTTGACCTCATTTCAGTCTTGCTTCAAATCAGAGGTGAGGTGAGAGAGACAGCTCTTAACAACAAGATTTGCCCAGGTGTGGCATTAAGGAACTCCAGTAAAACTGGAGTCAGTGGGAATTGGGGGCAAACTTGAACTGGTTTTATCGTCACGCATACTCACATGAGTACTATGAAAAGTTTACAAGTTGCCACTTACAGTGCCACCTGAGGCTAAAAGGTACCGAGGTACAGAATTTTAGGTACAAAGCAGAAAAATATGGAAAACAAGGTTAAAATGTTTACATTACGGTCCTTCTTACTAAAAAGTGGTAAAACCAAGAAACACACTTAAAAGTTTAACACCACTGTCTATAAGTGCCAGGCCATACTGGACTCACACTCCTTACTAGGACTCAACCTCACCCCTGCCACTGCCCTGGGGCTGCCTGTTCTCACCGCCTTGCAGCCTATTCCTGCCACCGCCCCTGCCATGGGCTGCCTGCTCCTACACTCCTGCTTGAGTCCTGCTTTGGTACCACTCTGTCCCCAGCTGCTTCCACATTCTGAAGCTCGAAGAAGCTGCAATGCTGCCGACCGCCAAAGTTCTGCCTGGGCACACCAGCCACCACGTGGCTGACTGTCAATGGCCGCTGCTGCCTCTGCTGCTGCCTCCACAACCCAGCTCTGTCCAGAAAGTAAGCAGAGGAAAGAAAAGCGAAATATCCCAGAAATAAAAACAAAGGAAAAAGTGAGAAATGTAGAAAGAAAAGCGGTCGGAACGGACAAGCTCCAGCTCGGGAGCCCTCCTCTGCCACCATCTTGGAAAACTCTGCTAGTGGGAGTCATACTTGGCACATAGAAAGATGGCTGCTTATTGAGGCCATCTTCTAGGAAGTCAGTCATCTCAGCTCCAGGACATCTCTGCAGGAGTTCCTCAGGGTAGTGCCCTAGGCCCAATCATCTTCAGCTGCTTCCTCAATGACCTTCCCTCCATCAAAAGGTCAGAAGTGGAGGATATTCGCCAATGATTGCACAATGTTCAACACCATTCACAACTCCTCAGGTACTAAAGCAGTACGCATCCAAATGCAGCAAGTGGCAAATAACATAAAAGTGAGACAAATGCTAGTCAGTTCCTATCCCCAACAACAGAAAATCTAACCATACCCCCACCATCAACGTCCTGGGGTTATCAGTGACCAGAAATTGAATGAGACTCGCAAAATAATAGGTCAGAGGCTAGGAATACAGTAGTGAGAAGTCAGATTCTGACTCCCCAAAGCCTGTCCACTATCTACAAGGCACAAGTTAGGCAAGTCCCCACTTGCGTGGATGAGTACAGCTCCAACAATACCGAAGAAGCTTTGCACTATCCAGAACATTGCAACCTACTTGATCGGCATCATATCGATAAACATTCATTCACTCTACCAGTGACACTCAGTGTGTACCATCTAAAAGATACACTGAAGAAATTCACCAAGACTCCTTAGACAGCACACGGCAAACTCACAAGCACTACTATCTAGAAGGACAAGGGCAGCAGATACATGACAGCAGCACCAACTACAAGTTCCCCTCCAAGCCACTCACCATCCTGACCTGGAAATATATTACTATTCCTTCAGTGTCACCGGATCAAAATCCTGGAAATCCCTCTCTTATGGCATTGTCAGTGTACCTATACCAAATGTGGGGATTGGTTTGGCTCAGTTGGCTGGACAGTTGGTTTGCAAAGCAGTAGGATAACAACAGTGTGGGTGCAATTCCTGTCACTGGCTAAGGTTACCATGAAGGACCTTACTTCTAATCCTCTCCCCTTGCCTGAGGTATGGTGGCCTTCAGGTTAAATCACCACTAGTCATTGCTCTCCAATGACAGAGCAGCCCCATGGTCTGCTAAGATTACGGCAACACAATAGTAAATGAGTTGCAGTGGTTGGTAAAGGCAGCTCATGACCACTGTCTCAAGGGCATCGAGGGATGTGCAATAAATTATGTTGAATAACTTGCACTGCTCTGATGTAGGTATTCCTACAAGCAGCTGCTCTCAGTCCACTTTGTTCAGACCTTATCTTAGCAAATTAAAATTGGCCTTCCTCCAATTCAGAACCTTTACTTATGATCCATTTTAGTCCTTTTTCCAGGACTACCTAAATTTTAGTGAGTTATGGTCATTGTCACTGAAATGTTCCCCCACTGACTTTCACCACTCTTTTAGCTTCATTCCCTAAAGTTAGGTCTGGCACCAGCCCGTCCCTCTCCCACAGGACCTTCTACATGCCAACTTCAAATGCTTTTCTGGATTATTTTAAGAATTCCACGGCCTCTGAGGTTTTCACAATTTGTCTATCCCAGCTGAAACCTTCTACTATTATTATATCCATTTCTGAGAATTGCCTACATGTCTGTCCTTCCAACCTTCTCTGAATGTTTGAACATCTGTAGATCACTCTCAACAATAAGGCTACTCCATTTTTGGTTTTAAGTTCTCTCTATGTGGAGTCATTTGAGAAATATTCTAAGATATCATCCCTTCTGTTGCTTTAATTGCCTCCTTAATCAATATTGCGACACTACCTTCTCTTTCTCACGTCTCTATTCCCATCTCACCTGAAGTTTCTTTACCCTTACTATTAAGAGACCTACCTTTGTTTCTTTCTCCCCCTGTCATATGTCGCAGGACTCTGGCTGCAATCCCCAGAGGAACTGTCACTCACTAATTTCTGAACTAGATAAATAGATAAAGCTATTCCATCCCTGGCAATACCCCCTTAAGTTGCAGGGTGACCACAGCCTCAAGGATGCATTGCTCTGCCTCCAACCTCTGCTCAAACTCCAAAACCTGGTGCTCAAGCTGGTAGAATCAATGGAACTTCCTGCAGATGTAGTTCTCCAGGATGCCAGGTGTGTCGAATACTTCCTACATACTGCAGGCCATGCAACACATGGACCTGAGTTGCCCTGCCATAGCTTAACACACAATACACCGAACAAAATCTAAGCCGAGTAGGAAATTATTTAAGTTGCTTTTTCAAAAAAAAATGCAGCAGCTAGAACTGTTACCTTTCTTTAACACATCTTTAAAGAGAAAAAGAAATAGTCTACCCATTGCCTACCAGATATCTATTCGCTTTGAGCTGGCATCACTTAATCAGCCTTTTCAAATCCTGGCAGAATTCCTACTGGGGTTAAACTCTTGCTCTATCTGAGCTCAACCTTTGCTCACTCTGTCTTTTACTGAGAAGCTCCACTGCTCCTATTCACACACCAGGTTCACACCACTACCACCGCTATTCTTACTCAAACTGGCATTCAATCTATGCGTGGTCATAATCTGTATTGATTCACTTAAGAGCCAGTTTTGAAGTTCCGTGGCAGATTTTGGATAAATTATTTGAGACACTAATTCAAAATATTTGGACCTGGATCTTCCATTCTCTCCATATTGGATGTGGCTACCCTTCCAATACCTCTCAAAGTTGCCAGAGTGCCTCTACAATCATCCCAGCTTGGAGAACACTGTCCCTCCTGGTGCAGATTCTCCCACAGCTGTCACTGCTATCGGTTACTGCCTGTTTCCGAGTTGAAAAACCCAACTACCTGAAAGGATCCAGTCAAGTGTGAATATTTGTGCTAGTGCATGGCTGTTGAATGAAAGAGGTTCCGGGAACATGGGAATACCTATTTAACCTCTCTATGTTGCGCTACCATTCAATGAGTTCAGGGATTATCTGTGACATAACAACACTGAGAAATCTTCCTTATGAATCGCCAACAAATTTTCCTCTGCATGTAAAGGCTGCGGGAGACGAGAAGAACAACATGAATTAATTGTGGCAAAATCATATACCTGGTCTTCGTATAGTTTGATCACTGGTGAAATAAAGTCAGCACGTGTGTGTCAGAGGTTATTCTAACGATGTTACAAGCTATTTGCAAATTCCTAATGTCTCCACTCGATTCAGTGACACAAATGTGCCACTTATTTTCACAACATCTTTGTTTGCGTCTGTGAGTTGCCTATTTGTGACAGCTACCTCTGGATCTGTTGTTCTTCTTGACATTTTTTGCTTTCTTCTCTGGGAAAGATAAAAAACTCAGTCTTGTAAGTACCACAAGATCACCTAGTGGATGCAACACACCCAGTGAGGGAGACAATTAGAAGGAAGCATCACATTGCATAGGAATTTAGGTAAGTATGGCTTTGAGGGCCCCTGAAGTCAATGGGAATCAGGGGAAAGTACTTTTTGAAGTTATACAAAGCGCATATATAAATGGTTCGCAGAATCACTGAAATGCAATGGCACAGAACTCCACTACAAACCTTTCTCCAGCCTGAAAAAAATATCCATTCACCACTAATGTTGTCTCCTATCACATTGTCAATTTTGCATCTGCATTCCTACTATTCCTTTTATTCCATATGCTATGACTTTCCTCATTTGTACTTTGGATGGAACTGTTTTGAATGCCGTTTAAAAGTCTATGTACACCACATCAATAGCATTGCCCTTGTCAACTCTGTTACCTCTTCAAAATAACTCCAGCAAGTTAGTTAAACATAATTTTCCCATTAGAAATCCATACTGACTCTTCCAAAGCAACCTTTCTTTTCTCCATGTAACTGCTAATGATATTCTGAATAGCTTTTTAAAACTTTCTCACCACTGAAGTCAAACTGACTGGTCTGTAATTGCTGAGTTTATCCTGACAACATGTTTGGACAAGGATCTAATGTTTGCAGTTATTAAGTCCTCTGGCACCTCCCCGGATTCTCGGAAAGACTGAAAGATTATGCATTGAACCCTCCAATTTCCACTCTCACTTCTTTCAATATTACCTTGGATGCAATTCTTCCAGTCCTGGTGCCCTGTCAAATTAAAGTAGCAACTGTCTGTCCAACGCTTCCTCCATACAGATTTTGAAACCCTTTCAGTGACAGGTGTTACATAGAACATAGAACAGTACAGCACAGTACAGGCCCTCTGGCCCACAGTGTTGTGCCGACCTATTATCCCACTCTAAGATCCAACCAATCTGCATACCCTTCATTTTACTATCATCCATGTGCCTAGCCAAGAGTCGCTTAAATGTCCCTAATGTATCTGATGTTCTGGATGACTCATGACTATTTCTACATCTTAGATTCAAATAGACTGCCAACAACCTCAATCATCTTCCTTTGTGCTAGTTATGACTCCGACAACTGGGCAGATTCTCACCTGTACTCATTAAACCAGGATTGATTTCCCAGCTCTATGATAATGCTAGAATGGAGGATATGACAGCCTATGAAAGATGATGAATAAGTGCTTCTCCGTGTTGAATACCTTTTAGAAGAATTATGAAGGGTGTTACAGGCATATAGTATGTGGGGCTTCATTGTCTGTCATTAAAAATCACTTGGTGCCAACCATCTTTGATTTAGCTGGCTGCCCAGAGGGCATTGACCAGGTCTGCAATGGGTACTGAGGGAAACAACAAGACAGAAAAATATACTTGACCATTTCCTCATCAGTCTGTCTGTTGCAGATGCTTCTGTCCATGCCATTATTGGTAGAAGTGACCACTGTGTGGTGTGGAGACAAAGTCCTATCTTCACATTGGGGATACCGTTTATTGTGTTACGTGGCACTAACATCATTCTAAATAGGGCAGCATTTGAACATATGTAGCAACTCAAAAGTGGTCATCCATGAAGCGTGTTCATCACCTGTTTCTTGGGTAACATCTAACTTCTTAGTAAAAATCAACGAAAAGTATTCATTTTATATTTCAGCATCCTCCATGTCTTTTGTATCCACTTTTTGGTTCCTACTCATTCTTTTACTATACCGTTTTCCTATTTATATGCTTGTAGAAGACTTTGCAATTGCCTTTTACATTGGGCCCCAGTCTTCATTCATAATCCCTCTTCACTTTTCTAATATACATCTCATACATTACACATTCAGTTTCTCCCCCATTGACGCACAATGGCAACAGTTCATACCATTCCAAAATGCAGTGCAGTAACTCACTGAGCTTTCCTAGACAACAACTTCCAACCATGCAATCTCTACCCCCACTAGAAAGACAATGTCTGCAGAAACATGGGAGCACCTCTTCAAGTTACCCACATCCTGGTTTGGGACGATATCACCATTCCTTTATTGTAGTTGAGTCAAAATCCTGGAATTCCCTTGGTAAGGACAATGTGGGGAATTTACACCACAGGCTGAGGCAATTTAAGAAGTGAGCTTCTGCCAACACTACCAACTTCCTCTGGGTAATGAGGGATGGGAATAATTGCTGGCTTAAACATTGATGCCCACATCCCTTGAATTAATGCAAAAAAGTAAGCTGGGTTTACATTACAACAGGAACCCCCAAAACATTTTACAGCTGATCAAGTGCATGTGAATTTGGTCAATTTTGTAACGTAAAACATTAGATTCAGGCCATGTCTACTGGTTCAAATTGACACAAAAGATCTAGTAGTATACTTTTTAATAAGAGTAGGCGCCTTGGCTGCACTTTTCCTCAATCCACCATAATCAGAATAAGTCTTACTGGTTATTGATTTCTCTACACACAGCAAGAGTTCACAAATCTAAATTATTTGTTATGTTTGCTTACATAATAATGCTTCCATTTTTCTCAGATGCAACAAGGAGTTGTTTGAATGAAAATATCTCTTTTTGCCATTTTGCATTTTTGTTTTTAATTATTGTTATATGTTTTTCATAAAACATTTAAGAACTAGCTAGAAATTGACACTCTACATTGCATATTTGTCACATAGTTTCCAATTTTTGCACCCATTTTATTTGTCTTCCTGTATCACCATAAACAATTAAAAGGTAGGGAAAAGGTAAGAAGGTTGTTCAAGTCCACACCATCTGGTTAAGGTACAATCCATTCCTCCCCTTAGCCAGAGATACCAATGGGATCAGTGAGACAAAAAACCCTCCAGGCTATTCAGAGGAAATTCTGGGAAAGTTCTCTCCAGCTCCCCAAGGAAATTATGCTGCTCTCCAGAAAACTGCAGGCCCCAGAAATTCTCACAAACCAATTTACCTTGTAAAATTAGAAATGTCAAGCATGACATGTGGTTGAAATCTGTATTCAGTGAATTACAAGGTGCTTTTTTATATATGTAATATAGAAATAGAATAATTACAGAGAGTTAAGTTGTACACTTTAATAAATTTTTCAGGCCAAAACAACATTCTTTTCAATGAAACCAGTTCAAAATAAATGATTGGCAACGAGATTTAATATTTTAGATATTAAAAGCATTAAGAGGAATGGAGAGGATGTGGGAATATGTCACTGCAAAAGAGGATCAGCCATGATCATATTGAATGACAGAGTAGGCTCGAAGTGCTGAATGGCTTACTCCTGATCCTAGTTTCTATCTGTTTTAAAGCGTTTCAACATTATTACCAGTTGGGTAAGCTTTTTCTGAGCGGGAAATGTTTCTTCTCCTCGAGAGAGAGGCTTTTGTAAACTATTAAAAGAAATCTTAAAACTTATCAAGACGCAACTCAATTGCAACACAAGTATTTATTTGAGCCAGGAGCCTCTGGGTTCAAGTCCCCCCTGTTCCAGAGGTGTGTAATAACATCTCTGAACAGGTTGATTTGAAAATAGTTGTTGTTTTGGTCACAGGAAGAGGAACAGACTCACTGTGTAACAATCTGAAATCAGCAAGCTGGTTGACAGTAATACACTGTCAGCTGTAGAGCTGAAAGCTTTTTAAGTGTTATTATATCCTTTTATAATACATAGGTATTAGTGGCTTTTCATTCCTAATTATGCTTGAGAAGGTGGAGGTGGTGGCTTTCAATTGAGATTTGGCCTCAAACATTGAACAAGGCATTCACCCGAGCAACGGTGTGCATTTTATGATGCCTAATTTATATTGTTCCCTGCATGTGGGTAATTCAACTGCTCATTGTTAGGCATATCATTAAAAATCAATTTAGTCTTCTTCTGCTGCATTATCCTGTGCAGATGTTATCCTTAGTCCTTACTGATAGTTTATGAATCATCTAAATTAGAAATGTTTTATTGAACACAAATATTCATACTGGTTTTAATTAGGAAAATAAACCTTACATCAAAGATGCTTGAAAGGAAGTTTATGGGCATGAAATTAAGCTTCATTGCACCATTGTTGCCAATATTCTGAACCACACAAACTGATTTTAATTTAGAGTTTAAATGCCAGATTCTGATAAACATGCATGTCAGAAAGGTAATGAATTAAGAATATTGGGTAATTTAATGAAGCAGTACATTCTAGCAACATAAAGTGGGCAGCCCATATTCAATTTAATGGTGACTGACAAGCCAGATTTAGTCACCAACCCAACATTGAATGAAAATTTCATCAAATAATGTGATCAAACTCAATATCTGAAAGGAAGAAATGTGAAACAACCACTAAGATTTTAGTTTTAGGCCAAGTTAAGTGATAGAGACTTCCCACAATAAATCAGATATATCTTTCATGGGTAAAATAATGAAATTGGTGGGAGGTCTTCAAAACAAAATTGAGTGTGATAGAGAACAAACTCATACAACTAATGGGCAAGAGTTCTACTTGCTGAAAAGGTTAGTGATGGGAGAGAGGTAAAGACAACATAAAATTTAAAGAATAAGATCCCAGAGAATGGGAAATTTATAAAGAACAGAAAAGGGGGACAAAACAGGCGAGTGTGAAAACAAAATCTTGCAAGTGATATCAAGTCAGTATTAAAAAAAATGAGGAAAGAAGTGTTGGTCAGAACTCATGTAAGCCTCTTGAAAACTGTGATCTTGTCAAAAAAAAAGAAATAGTTAACAAACAGAATAACTACTTTTCCACAATATTTCTTGCAGAGCAAGAGGTCAGCACACTACACATCCTGGGGAAACTAGCAGTTAATCAGAAACAAGAACCCAATAAAATTAATATCAACATGGTCTTGGTGATTGAGAAATGAATTAATGGTACGGAAGAGCAACAACTACTTAGGATGATGGTTTTTATTCCAGGATTTTAAAAGAGGTATCTGTGGGCACCCTAACAATAATCTTTCATGGTTTTTTCAAAGCAGGAACTATTTCTAAAGATTGGAATATTGCGTATGTCACTCCACTATGTAAGAGTTGTGACAGAGGGAAACAAAAAGCATTGTAGACCAGTCATCCTAACATCTGTGGTTGAGAAATAGACAGAATCTGTAGTCATGTTTCAGCTTATTATGATATTTCAGCCAATACTTTACAACCTTAATTATACACTGTTAAATAGCCATTGCAAACAATGTGACTTTTGACATTCCGAGCTGCAACTAGTGCTGAACCTCAGGCAAAGACCGAATTAAATATGAACATTCATAGCCGTTTGCAGAATTCACATATTCTGTTGTTAACAACTATTGCATTCCAGCTGGCCAGTATTTCTGTTTCACTATCAACAAAAGAAGCATCACAGCTCAATGTGTGTCAGGCACATGTCATTGGATCCCATTCAATCTTTCATTGTATTATGAGGTTTTCATGTGTCCAAGCTAGGCTGAATACTCCCCATTGAATTTCTCACCTGAGTTATCAGTAGCAGAATTGTGTGCAACCTCACCTAACTTCACTGTCTGATGAGTTGAAACACTAATTTCTTTTCCCCGACCCAGCTGCCCACTAATACCCAGTGACTCATTGGGTACAGAGCCCAGCTCTTTGTAAGTTTCTGAGGTACAGTCAGTGCCAATTATTAAGCTGGTGGTTCAAGTGTCAGCAACTTCTTCATCAGTGGTGTGATGCCGCTCTCACCCATCCTCCTGAGGCTGCTATGGTGGTAGCTATTGGTAGTCTGAGAATAGAAGGGGAAGATTCAAGACAGAAGTAGGACAGGAGGAAAGATGAATGAATGAAGACTTTATCATCACATATATCCAGGGAGATAGAGTGAAAAGTGTTCTGTTGCTACAAATCGGGTGCCATTTTGAGGGACAAAAGGCTAAAACGCCAGTACTAAAATAGAGTTTATCTAGTTAGCTGGGATCCCAAACATGGCTCCAGAACTTCCCTGCCATCGCTGCAGCTGATGCACCTTTGCCATTCCAGGAGTCCATTCATCAGGCCTATGAGCCTGTGTCACCACCGACACTGCTCCTGGCAACTTGACTCCAGTGAAACTTCCACAAAGAGAAAATGAGTCATTCACGATCACGCCATTCAGAGCTTGTATTTACTGCCCAAAAACAGGATGACAGGGAGGTGTGATTGTGAAGGGGTGTTAGGCAAGAATATACCATCATCCAGAATGTTCTTTCTGACACTGATTACAACAGGCACTTTCGTAGCTGATCCCAGGACATAGTCCACAATCTCCTCCAGAGAGATCAAAAGGTTTAGAGATGCCAGTCCTGTAAGATAGAGGTAAGAATGTTGGTGATTGTGCTGCATTGTGATCAGATAATTGTGGACCCCTTCTGTAAAGCATGTTTAAAAATAAGCCTTTCACTAAACACTCTGAAGCTAAAATTCCCTTGAAATTAGCTTCCAAAAGACAATAAAACTAAAATACTGCAGATGCTGGAAAATAGAAGGCAGTAGACAATCTCAGCAGGGTGGCACGGTGGCTCAGTGGCTAGCACTGCTGCCTCACAGCGCCAGGGACCCGGGTTTGATTCCAGCCTCAGGCGTCTGTCTGTGTGAAGTTTGCACATTCTGCCTGTGTCTGCATGGGTTTCCTCCCACAGTCCAAAGATGTGCAGGTTAGGTGGATTGGCCATGCTAAATTGCCTATAGTGTTCAGGGCAGTGTAGGTTAGGTGGGTTGTTGGGGGGGCCAGTGGGATGCTCTGAGGTTCAGTGTGGACTTGTTGGGCTGAAGGGCCTGTTTCCACACTGTAGGGATTCTGTGAGGTCTGACAGTATTTGTGGAGAGAGAGAGACAGGGTTAATGTTTTGAATCCAGTATGACTTCTTCAGAATGAAACTTAACTCATTCTGAAGAGTCATATTGGACTCAAAAATTTTAACTCTCTCTCTCAACAGATGCTGTCAGACCTGCTGGGTTTCTCCAACATTTTGTGTTGTCATTCCAAGGGTCAATACCTCACCCCATCGATTAAGATCAATGGTGATAACATGGACCTTTTCTTTCATTTCTTGAGAGCCTCCCCTCAAAGCCAAACATTGACAACAATTTTGTCATCACCTCCATTAAGCCTTTGTAGGCTTTGGCCAATTAAGCCAAAGAATATTTGATTATCAGGCCCTCAAACCTAAGAATTGGGTCATTGTTTAGCAGGCAGCAGTAGATTTCATGCCCATCTGGAAAAGTACTATTGGCATTACCTTTGCAAAATCCTCCAAATCTGGTGACAAGAAAGGCAGCGAAATAGTGGCAGCTTCTCCCGTGCCAACTTGCCTGGCATTGAGATGTTAATGACTCAAAATCAGCTCCATTGGACAAGGCATGTCAGCCATATGCCTGACACCAGACTTCTGAAACAACTATTCTACTCAAAGCTTGATCAGTGAAGGAGATTCCCAGAAGATATCCTCAAAGCATCCCTGAGGGGATCAGACCTCCATGTTAGTTCATGGAATCCGTAGTCTATAATCAGTCAAGTAAATGTTCGTTCTGGGTAATGCTAAACACATTGAGAGATCTTGTTGGAAATATTCAAAGGCAAAGATGAGGAAATAAAACAGGAAGCTATCCCCAAGCACCAGAATCTGCAGCTTATGCATTACACTTATCAGCCACCTTGGAGGAGAGGAAATCATCCTCGATGCCAAGGGATTGCCTATGGGTGATGTATATGTGGAGGCTGCAAGAAGTGGTTACATGGTTTAAATCATTAGAAGGACAGAGCTGAGGTGAAATTTCTTCTCTTAGAGATAGTGAATCTGTTAAACTCTACCCCAGAGGGCTGTCAAGACTGGGTAATTAGGTATATTCAAGACTGAAATAGACAGGTTTTTAATCAATTAAGGATTCAAAGATTATGGGGTAATGGCAGGAAATTGGAGCGGAGGATTATCAGATCAGCCATAATTTTATTGAATGGCACAACAGATTCGATGGGCTGATTGGTCTATTTTATATGATCTGTGAGGTTGAGATGGAGCATCTGAATGTTAGATCTGCAACCATCCCTTTAATAGTGGCAGGTTGCCTTTTAGAGTTACAGGGTAGCTGGAACATGTATTATCCAAGAAAGTTCCTCAGCCCCCTGCTGAGTGTTCAGCTAATTGTGTGAGTTATACTTGGACGAATGCTGCAATGATCTAGTCATGAGGGCAGTATGAAATTTTCTTACAGTCTGCTTTTCCAGGCTACACTGCAAATTTTGATCTTTGCGTCTAAAAATAGTTGAAAACCATTTTTTAGTCATTGCTATCTGCCTCTATGCCAATTATCATGTCTCTCTTCAGATCCGTTTCTTTATTTTCTCTTTTTTCGCAATTTGATTGTTCATTTCTATAAAATTCTTTCCCATCTATTTTAATACTTCAAAGGTACATCCAAGATTGTGCTTGTAAATGGAGGCCTTGCTTTTCTTCGGAAGCTTGGGCCCAATTCACACAAAATTCAGACATACAAGACATTTAAACAAGAATTGTGCTCACATGTATATTGCTGTTTTGCTTCATCTGTCCTGTGCTATTTGCCACTGTTGCAATATATGTTGCTAGGCACGGTTGAGGTAGTCCATTGTCACCACTCCTCTTTTGTCTACTCTTAAAAGGACATGCATTTCAATGGGTTGGACAGTCTCTGGCAGAGCCTCTTTGTCTATATTGTGTAGTTGTGGATAGGTCAGTCTAGGTGAGTCTAAACAGAACAGGCACCTGTCTTAGAGATAGTAAGAAGTGTAGATGCTGGAGTGAGAGATAGCACAAATATCTATTTTCACCATTTGTTTTTATTTGAATTAATAGAAATGTATAATGACTGAGAAGTTGCAAATCGGTGAACAACCAGTCCCGACCTGAAACTAAGTGTAGAGCTGGATGAACACAGCAGGCCAAGCAGCCTCAGAGGAGCAGGAAGACTGATGTTTCGGGCCTAGACCTGAAACGTCAGCTTTCCCTGATGCTGCCTGGCCTACTGTGTTCCTCCAGCTCCGCACTGTGTTATCTCAGGCACTTGTCTTAGTTAACAAGGCGGCTTACTGCATAATGGCAATAAGTATAACTGCATTACAAATCAAGTATAATTATGAAGGACTCTTGGGAGCTGTACAAAATACTTATGTTCCCTTTGAAGCTTAATGTGGAATTCAACTACCTCCATTCAAAGGTTTTGTGAAATCTTCAAACAATGTGGAATTAATACACTTTCAGAATTAAACCTTTCTGAGCCATTACCTTATACATCACATCCTCTTAATGGAACTCAAACCCAGTACAATTCCATAACTTCTCCATTTAAATGTCTTTTTAAAATTCACAGTAGAAAATAAAAACATACATGAGTGAATTATTATGTCTCTGCAACATTTTATACTCCTGAAAATTTTTAAATTCTATTCTACTTTATACAGTTGTCTGTCTCTTGTGATGTTTTTGAACCTTACTAGGATTTGAGTCCCAAGTTTCACCTTTATCAAATAATTTTTCTTCATGTATATTATCACAGCAATGCCCAAAATCTATGTAACTATGCAGCACGCAAACTTGATGTTATCCCAACAAAGACGACAGTTCTCTGCTTCTTCCTTGAACAGAGGCTCAAACTATCCCAATTCACCTCCTTTCCAGGTTTTCAAAAATTTAGGTCACAGGTTATTATGTCTGTCAGCAACATTTTGCAAAAATATTTACCATATCTGGCTTTATCTGTTCTTTCCTCAACTCCTTCTTTCGGTCAGTCGTACAAATGGAGCTCTCTTCCAGTTTCAATTTCTGATGATGAATACCACCAAACTGCTATCATTTTAACTTTATAAAAGTTGATAGACCTGCAGTCTATTTTCACTATTTGATTTATCTGAACTAACAGAAATCTACAGCAACTGAGAAGGTGAAAATGTAATATAAATAGAATAGACAATTTACTTAAATAAAAACAAACCTGGTGTTGATATAAAGAGAAGTCATTACCACCCAAATCTGGCAAACAGAAATGGGTAGAACTCAGCTTCATAAGAAAGCAAATTAACAGGTCATCACATAGCTTAACTTGTATATTTACATATCTGCATGTTCTCTTTGCTGCATTTTGGCTTTTGTTTCAGATTTTCAGCATTTGCAGTTATTTATCTTTTAATGTTCAGCCGTATTTTCTCTTTACAGATGCTGATGGTTTTGCCCTGTGACATATTTTCAACATTTTCTCATCTTACACTGAGAATAAAAACCTGGTTCTTAGGTCCATTTTGATGCAGCAATAAACATGAGGGGAAAACCTTCACCACCTTTTTTGTTGTGTATGATACATTTGGGTGCCTCTTGAATCCTGGCATTATTAGCAAGTCCCATTTTCCCATTTTCCATGCAATATCTTAAAATAGTTATCCAGTAGTCTTTGCATGATCACTATAACTACAGCCACTGAAGTCTTCAGCAAATTGTGTTACCATGCATTTGATCCCTCCATTTAAGTCACAAGTATTTATTTCCACCACTTGTTTTTATTTGAATTAATAGAAATGTATAATGACTGAGAAGTTGCAAATCTAATATCAAAGGAAATAAATAGTCTGTTTAAAGAAAATAATGCTGGTGTTGACAGAGAGAAAAGGGATTAACAGAGATCATAAACAGTTGAAGCCCCAGCATTGAACCCTGCAGCGTTTCAAAAGTCATAGCTTGCCAGTGCAAAACACCCATTTATTCCGACTCACTGCTTCCTATAGAACATAGAACATAGAACATAGAACAGTACAGCACAGTACAGGCCCTTCGGCCCACGATGTTGTGCAAAACTTTTACCCTAATCCTAAGATCTGTCTAACCTCCACCCCTACCTTATACTATCATCCATATGCCTATCTAATAGTCGCTTAAATGCCCCTAATGAGGCCAACTCCACTACCCTCTCCGGCAATGCATTCCACGCCCTGACCACTCTCTGAGTGAAGAACCTACCTCTGGCGTCTCCCCTATATTTACCTCCACTCACTTTAAAGCTATGCCCCCTCGTAATAGCTACCTCCACCATAGGAAAAATTCTCTTGCTGTCTACTCTATCTATGCCTCTGATCATTTTGTACACCTCTATCAAGTCACCTCTCATCCTTCGTCGTTCTAAAGAGAAAAGCCCTTGCTCTCTCAACCTTTCCTTGTAAGACCTACCCTCGATTCCAGGCAACATCCTGGTAAATCTCCTCTGCACCTTTTCCAACGGTTCCACATCTTTCCTGTAATGAGGCGACCAGAACTGGACACAATACTCTAGCTGTGGCCGAACCAGGTTTTTGTATAACTGGAGCATAACTTCACGGATCTTGAACTCAATTCCTCCGTTGATGAAAGCTAACACACCATATGCCTTCTTAACAACGCTATCCACCTGGGTGGCAGCTTTCAGGGAACTGTGGACATGAACCCCAAGATTCCTCCGCTCCTCCACACTGCCAAGAATCCTTCCATTAACCCTGTATTCTGCTTTCAAGTTTTTCCTTCCAAAATGAATCACCTCACGCTTTTCAGGGTTAAACTCCATCTGCCACTTCTCAGCCCAGCTCTGCATCCTATCATTGTTCCTTTGTAACCTCGAACAGCCCTCCGCACTGTCCACAATGCGACCCACCTTCGTATCGTGCGTGAACTTGCTAATCCACCTTTCCACTCCTTTATCCAAATCATTTACAAAAATCACAAATAGAAGAGGACCCAGAACAGATCCTTGTGGTACACCACTCTTAACTGAGCACCATGTTGAATATTTTCCGTCCACTACCACCCTTTGTCTTCAAAGGGTCAGCCAATTCTGAATCCAATCTGCCACATTTCCCCCTATCCTATGCCCCCTTACCTTCTGCATGAGCCTACCATGGCGAACCTTATCAAACACCTTACTTAAATCCATGTATACCACTTCCACTGCTCTACCTTCATCCATGTGTTTGGTCACCTCTTCAAAGAATTCAATAACGTTTGTGAGGCATGACCTACCCCTCACAAATTCATGCTGACTATCATGAATCAAACTGTGCCTTTCCAAGTGATCATAAATCTTATCTCTCAGAGCCCTTTCCAATAATTTGCCCACCACTGACGTAAGACTAACTGGCCTGTAATTTCTGGGGTTATCCTTATTCCCTTTTTTGAACAAGGGAATGACATTTGCCTCTCTCCAATCTTCTGGCACTATACCCGTGGACAGTGAGGACGAAAAGATCATCGCCAAATGCCCTGCGATCTCTTCCCTCGCTTCCCATAGAATCCTTGGATAAATCCCATCAGGCCCGGGGGACTTATTTATCTTCAACTTCCTCAAAATTCCTAGCACATCTTCCTAACTAACGTCGACCTCCCTTAGCCTACCAGCCTGTTTCACACTGTCCTCATCTACAACTAGGTCCCTCTTTGTTGTGAATACCAAAGAAAAGTATTCATTAAGGACCTCTCTTATCTCTTTATCTCCTATCTCTACCTTTCATTGACTTAATCTCATCTAAAATTCTGTTTCCATCCCCAAGACTTATACTATGTTATGTTCATTTGTTGCCTCCTGATATACATTAGCACTTGGTCCAGTAACACTTAAATTTTAAAATTCTCCACCTCCAAATCCCTTCATGGCCTTGTCCCCTTCCTACCTCTGTAAACTCCACTACCGTAATCCACCGAGATCTCAGTGCTCCATACCGTAGCTGATACTGGTCAGTTTGTAAGGCTGTATTGTTTGACTGGCTTCTAAATTTATGGCCTCTAAAAGAAGGTGTGACTTCATGCTTTGCGTTTTGTAAATTCAGCAAGACAATGATCAAGGTGTATTCAGGGCTGTAGTGTTAGTGCATGTTATCACGTAGGACTCTGCTCAAACAGGCACCTTGACAACATGCAAATTCAGCAGGTGTTGCCTTTCATCCCCGTGAAACATCGTTCTGGTCACTGTTGTTCTGAGAGCCCTTGGCAAGTCATAGTTATGTTTGCATAACATCCTGTTCTGAGAAACACAAACACATTCAGATAAAGTTTTATCGTAAAATAGCAGAATTGGAAATCACAGGACTTATGAATGAATCACTTTATTAACAATGCCTCTGTGATGTGTTAATGTTATATATGGAGAGTAGCTGTAGCTGGATGGGACCAATACCTATTAAGAATAATCAGAACTGAGTTATGCTCCCAGTTTTGCACAGTCTGTAGTCAGGGGACATGAAGCAATGATTGAGTCCTGGCTAAGTTATCAATGTAATTGTAGAGCAGATAGGGTATTTCAATGGGTAAATTGGCAATTAGAAAGTGTACACCCAGTCTGAGTAGAACTGCACTGAGCGTGAAAGCAATGCAATTGTTGGCAAGTCACAGATTTAACTTTAATAAAAGCAAAATTATGCAGATGCTGGAAATTGGAATAGAGAACAGGAAATGTTGGCGAAATTCAGCAAGTCTGGCAGCATTAGTGGAGAGAGAAACAGTGGATGTAATATATTTGGATATTCAGAAGGCACTCGATAAGTTATCACATTTGATAAGGTACCACACATTAGGCTAATTAATAAGAGTCCATTGTGTTGGAGGTAGTATATTAGCATGGGTAGAGGATTGGCTAACTACAGAAGACAGTGATTTGGAGAAGACTGCAGAAAGCTGCAGTCCAAAGGAATTTGGGAGTCCGAATGCATAAATCTCAAAAAGCTAGCATACAAGTTCAACAGGTAATAGGGAAGACAAATGGAATGTTGGCCTTTATCTCAAAGGGATTGGAGTATGAAAGTAGGGAGGTTTCGCTAAAACTATACAAAGAATTAGTTAGACCACAGCTGGAATACTGTGAGCAGTTTTAGGCCTCTTGAATAAGGAATGATGCATTGACATTGGAGACAGTCTGGATAAAGTTCACTAGGCTGATCTCAGGTATGGAGGCACTATCTTATGAGAAGAGGTTGAGCCTGTACTTATTAGAGTTTAGAAGAATGAGAGGCAACCTTATTGAAATATAGAGATAACCAGGTGTAGAGCTGGATGAACACAGCAGGCCAAGCAGCACAAGAGGAGCAGGAAAGCTGACGCCCTGAGTCCAGACCAAGGGTCTAGACCCGAAATGCCAGCCCTCCCGCCCCTCCAATGCCACCCGGCCTGCCGTCCCCATCCAGCTCTACACCTGGTCATCTCAGATTCTCCAGCATCAGCAGTTCCTACTATCTCTTATTGAAATATGTATGTTTCTTAGGGGCGCAACAGGTTAGATGCAGAAAAGCTGTTTCCCCTTATGGGTGAGTCTAAGACTAGAGGGCATAATCTCAAAATAAGAGGTCACCCATTTAAGACAAAGATGAGAAGGAATTTCTTCTCTCGGAGGGTAGTGAATTTGTAGTATTAATTACTGTGAAAGGCTGTAGAGACTGGGTCACTAAATACATTAAATGCTGAGATAGATTTTTAATCAGTAAGGGAATCAAGGGTTTTGGGGAAAAGGCAGGAAAGTGAATTTGAAGTTATCAAATCAGCTATGCATGGCATAGCAGACTCAAGAGGCTGAATGGCCTACTTCTGTTCCTACATCCTATGAGCTTACTTAGTTAAAGTTTGGAGTTCAGTATAACTCTTCTTCGGAACTTAAGTCATCTTGGACTCAATGTTAACTATGTTTTTCTCTCCACAGATGTTACCAGACCTGCTGAGTTCCCTCAGCACTTTCTGTTTTTATTACAGATCTAACTTTGTCTTAGGTCCTATATTACAATAGTGACTACAATTCAGAAATCCTTCATTGGCTGTAAAGTGCATTAGGACATCCTGAGGTTGTGAAAGGCACTATCAAAATGTATGAGTTCCTACTTTTTTAGACAATTTCACAGCCAAGCTATAATCCATCCTTTAATTCAAGATGAAGCCAAAACAACTTCACAGCGACAAAAAAAGGCTGACTATTGCAATTATGCAATGCCATTGTGGGAACGCTCATTGAGCATCCCTTCTGATCTTTCCTGGATGCGCTCCCAGCTAGTTTAAGCTCCCCTCCCCACCTGTGATGCAATATCTGGAGTTGAACCTGAAACTCAGGACTAGGAAAGAAGGGACAAATAACTGTGTACCTTTTACTCATTGGAGATTAGTTTGTAATGGATACAAAATCCTTCAGGAGCCACACACAAATTCCTCACTGAACCGTATGTTCATGAAGATCTGAACTCATCAAATCCACACCTTGTGTGTAGAGGTTTCCAGTATCAAGCTGCAAATTATTTTCTAATCACCTATCAGGGATCTAGCAGTCAGAGCACACATTAAAATAAAAGCATTGAGTAAATGTAAATTATATTAAAACAATATATTGTACAGTTTCAAGACAGTAATTTAATCACCGAAACTTCAGTCTCATTCTAACCATAAATTACTCTCCAATCACTGCCTGAAAAGAATTCTTGGGTTTCCGATATTCTCTTGTATATTTTGGGGCTTGCATCCTACTCTCTGATTTTAATAAAGTATATATATGGGCAGGGATGTTGTTAGCTTTTAGGTTAGATTAATACAGAGAATGTTAGACTCTCCGGATAACTTGCTAACTCATTAGCCACAGCCAGTTTTATGAATGGAAACATTTATCACAGCACAAATCCCAATTTCAATTTATTAAATATGACTGATGCTCTGCCCTGCCTGTTATAGATTTACCAAAATTAGAGATGACAACTGCTGCTGACACCTTCACTGGCACAGTCCTTTACACTGGTAAAGAGGTAAACAGAATTTTAATGTGGTAGTGCCCAATTTTAGTCTTCTATTTGAATGCAGCCTGTGTGACAGATTCATTCATTTCAGAGTCTGGTCATAAAGGTTGTTTCACATCACATCTGAACATACTGTAAGTAATTTATGTGTGACCCACACAGCCTGGTGGCTTGTGATGGCCTTTACATGGGCACTGCCACATTATCTCTGAGTAACAAAGCCTTATTCTCCCCAGTTCCCTGATGTTCTTCACTCCCCGCTTTCCTTCGGGTGCCAACATAAGCTGGAGCCAGTTGAAGCACAGCAGGATGTCTGGAGCCATTCATGTGGTCATTCTTGACTTCCAAGCTGAGTGTCAGTGGGTTGTTTGACCAAGGAGGGCGTCCATTGGTTCTAGTCATTGTCAGGACTGGGAATAACAAAATTACTTTTACCTTCTGACTCCAGAAGTGCTCAGGTCAACAGTGGCGGGGCTGAGTGCCACACACATGGCTGAGAATCAGCACAAACAGTGACAGAATCTGAAAACTTCTTGTTCTGACATCACACTGAGCTTCTGGAACAGATCTGAAAGACATTATTCTGGTCCTGCACTCTGCTCTCACATTGCAACCAGTGACTTCCCTAAGGTCTTTATGAATTCAAGGACACAGATGATCATCAAACCAGGACAACATTCGACACGAAGGAAAGGTGCAGTGTAGCCAAGACATTCGTGTGCAAATCAGCCTGACAGAATCCAAATGCATCACAATTATTTGCTGAATTCAAAGAAGTTTACTAACCACTGCTTCTTTGAGATCTTAAATGGCAACCTCTATCCCTTGCATGAATTGCCGAACTTGGCCAGTAAAAATCGACTTTCCAAGTCCAGTGAAACCTAGAGAGAGAAACCTAGATTTCCAGATTGGAATTATTTCAATTCCAGAATTAATCCGCATAAAATAAAAAAGAATTAAGATTGGCATTGAATTACAACATGTGGAAATTTGAAGCTTAACCTTCACCAGGTGACTCCACCACAGGGAATGTCATAGTTAAGCCTGATTTTATCCTCATGAGATGTCCACTTCTCCAGGAGCCTTTTTGTGTCCCTGGCTTATGAAGCCAATTGTATCATTCTGCAAATCAACAACAACTAATATCTTTATTGCATTTCTGATATTGTGCTGTGAGATCTTCCACATTCACCCGAGGGGGCAGACGGGGCTTTGGGTTAACATGGGCTAAAACTGCTCGAGGGCCAAGGTTAATGCCTTTTGTAGCTGGTCCAGATCCTTGCTTGGGAAGCCTAGTGTGTTACTGTAATATGGAAGGTTTCAGGTTCTGTCCCTGTTTGCGCTTAGCCTCAGCTGTGCCTGTGAACCTTAGCACTTTAATCACTCCTGCTCCTGATAGAATCCACTGTGATGCCCTTCTTGGATAAAAAGCCCAATGATACTCAGCTTGCACATCAGAAAAGCACACAGGAGTGTTGTTTGGTAATGTGGCTGCGGAAAATTCATCTACTTTTTACCAAAGACTTGGACAGGTTTAAAATAAACAAATGAACCCCATTGTTAAAATAGACTTGAGGAGATTTCACCCAATATAATACACTATGTGCAACTTGGACTCATGATTCCTGCATCAGTTGATGAACCTGGAAAGGGCTTTGCAGGGCTGCGAAGGGGCACTGAAATTATGTAAATTCAATGGATATTAGAGGATGCATAAACTCAGGGCACAGAATAAGATGTTGAACAACAGCAGGTCTAGATATATAAACATCATTGTTGGAGCCTGGAGCACTTGGAATGTGCGCAATCATTGATGGAATATAAAGAGGGAAGATTATGAAGAGGGAAGGGCTTTTGCCTATTTGTATCCTGTCTTGTACTAGTCAGCACATTGACAAGGTGTGTCAAGTCAGTGTGAGTCACTGAACAGTGCATTATTAATCTATTAAACAAATTTGCAAAGTAATGCAAGCAGTTGTTTCTTTCCCTTTTTTGCTTCTACATGCTGGAGTTCAGTTCCATTGATTTCAAACATGCTCCTCTGTACCTTACCAGTGTATTGACTATTTCATTCATCTGGGGTGGGTAGCAGCTGCCATGCATCTGTATGCACTGTCAACAAGAAGTGCATGTTCCAAAAATGGAAACAGTGGCTCATTGTTCCCACTCCCAAACCCCAGGGAAGCAGACCATTCCCCCCTCTCCGAAAGAATGGACCATATTCGACATCAGAGTGCTCAGCACTGAGGAATACAGGCCTCAGTTTCATACTGAGGAACGTTTAAAGAAACATTTACATTTCTACAGCATATTTCACAACCTCAGGGCGAGTCAAAAGTGCTTTACAGCCAATATGGTACTTCTTTTGAAGTGCTGGCTGTGTCTCCTCTCATCAAAAGACAGTACTTCTCACAGTGCAGTACTCCTTCAGCAGCACACTGTCAATGTCAGTCTGGATACTTCTCAAGCTTTAGGCTGAGACTCAAACTCTTGACTCCCTGACTCAGACTTACTGAACTACTTGTAATACATTAAATACATCAGGCCACACTGGGCAGATGTTGAAGAAAACAAATGATCAGAGGAAAAGTAAGATGCCTCTGTATTTGCTTACAAGCTGTTCATCTCTGACATCATTCAGTTCTGGTGATTGAAGTCAAACATTGACCCTGCTTCTCCACATAGATACTACCATGACCCACTGAATGTTTCCAGCATCCTCTGCTTGTTCTGTGATTTTAATTTACTATAGCTGTCTATTTATATGACTCTACATAATGTTATCTGTTCCTTGTGTTAACTTCTGTTTTGTGAACGTTGCAACAATGAAGGTGAGGTCTACAGAGTACTTTCTGGCTCAGGTCCCTACTGTCAGCATTAAGCGCAGCCAAGTCAGGTGTCAAGTCCATCGACAGTGTGTAAACTGAAGCAGCTGTTTGTGTCTTTGAGAAATTGTAATGACTATTTTACCTAATAAAGCAGGGAGTTTGAGAACCAGCTGTCTAGGGTTTAATTATTAAAGAGCAACAAACCAGCTAATAAAGCACACCCCTGATTTAAACAAACGCCAGAATCTATAGACTTGCTGACATGCAATTAGTCGATTGTCAGCATCCTAGAAATTATCATCCTGTTTAAGTAGTTCATCACCTTTGTAAGATGGGTGAAGAACAGAAATTAATCTGAATGCATTAAATGCTGTCAGATGCTCACCATTATTTCCAGCCTAATTCGAACACCCCCATGTGAGTAATTCCTAAATGAGGTGAATCAGAGTGCAACACGCTATCTTCTACTGCCACCTAATGGAAATGCGTCGTCAGCTCAGACATTGGTTATTGCTGGATTGTTTGTGTCAAAATTCCCCTCTACACGATCAGAACAAGGTATCAATCAACTCACTTCAAACTAGTTAATACTGCTTTTTAAACAGAAGGGAGATGGATTTGACATTTGTACTAAAACAGATTATCTGGTCTCTTTTATTCTTTCATGAGATGTGTCTATTGTTGGCTGGGCTAGCATTTATTACCTATTCCTAGCTTTTCCTTGAGAAGGTGATGGTATACCTACTGTGCTGTTTAGGAATTCCAGGATTTTGACCCAGTGCCTGTGAAGGAGCAGCAGTATATTTCCAAGTCAAGATGGTGTGTGGTTTGGAGGGGAACTTGTATGTGGTGGTGTTCCAATGTATCTGCTGCCCTTGTCCTTCTAGATGGTAGAGGTCATTTGTTTGGAAGATCCTACTAAAGGAGCCTTGTCAAGTTGCTGCAGTGCATCTCATAGTTGACACTTACTGCAGCCACTGTGCATCAGCGTTTCAGGAACTAATATTTCAGGTGATGGATGGGGTGCAGACCAAGAAGGCTGTTTTTTATTCATTTATGTCAATGCTGATTGTGGAACCTTGCTGTGAACAAATTTGCTGCCAGATTTTCTAAAGTAACTACGCATCAAAAGTACTTAATTAGCTGTAAAATGCTCTTGGAAGTTCTGAGATTTTAAAAGTTACCAGAGAAATGCAGGTATTTTCTGGTCACCAAGATTGAATTACTGCTCCACACCATAATTATTGTTCTAAAGCACACTTTGGCTTAATCAATCTCTATTTATGCTAATGGTTCCTGTCTGCACCATAAACTCTTATTTTATGAAGTAACCTTTGATGTGGCAACTTATTGATTAACTTTTGGAAATCGAAGCGCACATCATCCACACCTTTCCCTGTATCCACTTTGCTGAGGGCGGCTGGCTGGACATCACCGAAATAAACCAAACAATTGTAGATGCTGGAAATCTGAACCAAAAACAGAAATAGCTGGAGAAACTCAGCAGTCTGGCAGCGCTTGTGGATGGGAAGCAGAGTTTTGGGCCCACAGTGGCACATTCTCCCTGTGTCTGCATGGGTTTCCTCCGGGTGCTCTGGTTTCCTTCCACAGTCCAAAGATGTGTACGCTAGGTGGATTGGCCATGCTAAATTGCCTGTAATGTGTAGATTGGGTGGGTTATAGGGGGATGGGTCTAGGTGGGATGCTGTGAGGGTCAGTGTGGACTTGTTGGGCCAAAGGGCCTGTTTCCACACTAGGAATTCTATGATTCTACACATGAACAGACATCAGCATCAGTGTTTCCATGGGCATGGCATTTGCAGGTGCAAGGCATGCACCTCTGCAGCTGCAGTGTCAGCAAACACAAGGCTGATCGATACACCAAAGCAAGTCCTTAGCTCATTGTGTGAAAATATTTCTTCAGATAGTCACCATTAGTTAGCACCTTTAAAACTGAAGGCTGTAGATTCCATGAACAAAAACAGAAGTTGCTGGAACAGCTCAACAGGTCTGGCAGCATCTGTGAAGAGAAAATCAGAGTTAACGTTTCAGGTCCGGTGACCCTTCCTCAGATTCCATGTAGCAGCATGTCACAGCAGTTGATTCCGAATTTCAATCAGAGCACTAAACACCGGGATAACTCCACATGCACAAGGAATGTGAAACCTGACTCAACAAAGAAGAGGATGCATCCACGCACAATTGTGGAACATGAAACCAAACGTAATTTCAAAGTTCCACTGAAATAGCAGCAGACTCACCAGGGAGGCACCTGTCCAACTCTACAATGGATTTGTGAGATGTCACCTAAAGTGTGCACTTTGTCTTTAGAACTGTACCAGAAGCAGCCCAGAGGAGATGCAATAGGCTGATTCTTGAGTCATAGAATAGGAACCCTACAGTGCAGAAAGAGGCCATTTAGCCCAAGTCTGTACTGACCTGTGGAATTCCCTTCCCTGCCCAGGGAAGCAGTTGAAGCTACCTTCTTGAATGTTTTTAAGGCAAAGATAGATAGATTTTTGAACAGTAAAGGAATGAAGGGTTATGGTGAGCAGGCAGGTAAGTGGAGCGGAGTCCATGAAAAGAGCAGCTATGATCTTATTGAATGGCAGAGCAGGCTTGACGAGCCAGATGGCCTACTCCTATTTCTTATATGTTCTTATGACCCTCAAGGAACATCCGACCCAGTCCCACCCCATCCCCATATTTACCATGGCTAATTCAACACAGCATGGACACTACAGGGTAATTTATCATGGCCAATCAACCTAACCTGCACATCTTTGGCCTGTGGGAGGAAACTGAAGAATCCAGCAGAAACCCATGCAGACATGGGGAGAATGATCAAACTTCACATATTCAGTGACCCAAGGCTGGAATCGAACTTGGGTCCCTAGTGCTGTGAGGCAGCAGTGCTAACCAATGTGTCACTGTGTGACAAAGGTTTGAGCGTGTTGGGTCTGGAGTAATTGAAGTTTAGAAGAATGGACTATGACCTTATTGAAATGGAGAAATTTCTAAGGGACATTGTCAGGATGGATGATAAGAGAAAGGTTCTCCTTGTGGGGGGATTTAGAACTGGGGCTAGTTTTATTTATTTATTTGTGAAGTCCTGTTTGAGACCCAGGGGAAATTTCTTCTCATGGAGAGACATTAATCTTTGAAATTCTATTCCCTAGAGAGAAGTGAAAGCTGGATCATTGAATATATTCAAGACTAAGTTGATCAGATTTTTGAACTACAAAGGAACAAAGGATTAGCAGGACAGGAGGGAAATGGAATATGTCCAGAATTAGATCAGCCATGAGCTTACTGGAGAGTGGAGCAGGACTAATGGGTTTTATGGCCTACTCCTATTTCTTAGGAGATGACAAATATGCTGACTGCCTAAACAATAAATGCAATCCACTGTTCAAGATCAACAGCAATCTCCATGGCCTTGAAGATTGGGTTTCTTGCAGCCATGCTTTGTTAGCAGCCTGTAGAATTGATAAGAAATCTTGGAAATTTTGTTGTAGCCCCACCCATTAGCACTACCCAGCATCCACTAGCATTATCCATCCACGGATGTATTCCTTTGCTAAATTACTTCAATGGAATAACAAATGGATAAGCTGCACAATTTACACATTTTGCATGTACTGAACATTTGCAGATAAAGATAATGACACATAAGGGAAACATGTGAAGCAACTGGGAAGCAGTTATAGTGGTCTTGATAGAAAGCAGAAGAGTTTAAGGGACTAAACCGCTGCCTAAACCAGATCTCCTGTAAGTAATCACGATCAAGATGCTGAAGCCTATTCAAGATAAGGAAGGAAGCATATTGTCAGGACCAGACATCAGGGATTGAGTGAATCCCTAGAAGAGTACAGTAGGGGCATACTTAAGAGGGAAATCATTAGAATCCCTACAGTGTGGAAACAGGCCCTTCAGCCCAACAAGTCCACACCGACCCTTGGAGCATCCCACACAGACCAATCCCCCTAAAACCCACACACCCCTGAACACTATGGGCAAGTTAGCATGGCCAATCCACCTAGCCTGCACATTAGGAGGGCAAAAAGGTGACATGAGATAACTTTGTGGTTAAGGTGAATCCAGAGGGTTTCTACAAATACATTAAGGACAAAAAGTAACTAGGGAGAGAATAAGGGTCCTTATACATCAGCAAGGCTGCCTATGTGTGGAACCACAGGAGATGGATGAGGTACTAAATGAGTATTTTGCATCAGTGTTTACTGTGGGAAAGGATATGGAAGCTAGAGAACTTTGGGAAAGAAATAACATCATCTTGAAAAATGCCATATTACAGTGGAGACGGTGTCAGACGTCTTAAAAGTGCATAAAGGTGGATAAATCCCCAGGACTGGATCAGGTGTACCTTAGAACTCTATGGGAAACTACAGAAGTGATTGTTGGGCCCCCTGCTGAAATATTTGTATCATCGATAGCCATGAGTGAGGTGCCAGAAGGCTGGAGGTTGGCTAATGTGGTGCCAGTATTTAAGAAAGGTGGTCAGGAAAAGCCAGGGAACCACGGACCGGTGAGCCTGTCATTGGTGGTGGGCATGTTATTGGAGGGGATTCTGAGAGACAGGACTTACATGTATTTGCAAAGGCAAGGACTGATTAGGGATAGTCAACATGGCTTTGTGCTTGGGAGATCGTGTCTCACTAACTGGATTGAGTTTTTTGAGGAAGTGATGAAGAAGATTGAAGAGGCCAGAGTGGTGGACTATATGGACTTCAGTAAGACATGCAACAAGGCTCCGCATGGTAGACTTATTAATGAGGCTAGATTGCATGGAATGAAAGGAGGAATGGATACAAAATTGGCTCGAATGAGGGCGACAGATAGAGGTGGTGGAGGGTTGTTTTTCGGATTGGAGGCCTGCGACTTGCGTGCTGTAAAGATCAGTGCTGGGTCCACTATGTTTTGTCATTTATATAAATGATTAGAATGTGAATATAGGAGATATGGTTTGTAGGTTTGCAGCTGACACCAAAATTGGAGGTGTAGTGGACAGCAAAGCAGGTTACCCCAGAGTACAACAGGACCTTGATCAGATGGACCAATAAGCCATGGAATAGCAGATGGAGTTTAATCTAGATAAATATGAGGTGCTGCATTTTAGGAAGGCCAATCAGGGCAGGACTTGCACATTTAATGATAAGGTCCTGGATTGTGTTGCTGAACAAAGAGACCTTGGAGTGCAGGTTCATAGCTCCTTGAAAGTGGAGCCGCAGGTAGATAGGATAGTGAAGAAGGCGTTTGGCATGTTTGTCTTTATCGGTCAGTGTATTGAGTATAGGAGTTGGGAGGTCATGTTGAGGCTGTACAGGACATTGCTTAGGCCACTTTTGGAATACTGCGTGCAGTTATGGCCTTCCTGCTATAGGAAGGACGTTGTGAAACTTGAAAGGCGTAGAAAAGATGTACAAGGTTGTTGCCAGGATTGGAGGTTTTGAGCGATAGGAAAAGGCTGAATTGGCTGGGGCTATTTTTCCTGGAGCATCAGAGGCTGAGGGGGAAACCTTATAGAAATTTATAAATTATTAGCCAAGGTCTTTTCCCCCAGCTGGGGAGTCCAAAACAAGAGGGCTTATGTTTAAGATGAGAGGGGAAAGATTTAAAAGGGAACTAAGGGGCATCTTTTTCATAGGGTGGTGCATGTATGGAATGAACTGCCAGAGGAAGTGGTTGAGGCTGGTACAATTACAACATTTAGAAGGCATCTGGATGAGTATATAAATAGCAACTGTTGAGAGGGATATGGGTCAAATGGTAGTAGATCAGTTTAGGATATCTGGTCGGCCTGGATGAGTTGGTCTGAAGGGTCTGTCTCTGTGCTGTGCATCCCTATGACTATGACACAGATCATTTTGAGACAAAGTAGGCCTTTGGCACTATTCAAAATTTCACAAAGAGACAGGACAACATTTGTCCTTCAAACAGTAGCTTCAACAGCTAAAAAGGGCAGTGATTTTTCAATAAAATCAGTTCAGATAACGTGTTTAAATTCTGGAGTAGGACTTCAACCCACAAGTACATTATGGTTCAACCCGTTGATATTTACAGTACAGACTACTGTTTTGACTAGAAACTGACTTCACAGTAACAAACAGAGTTTGGGGAAGGAGTGGCATACTGTCAGTAGAGGAGTTCTCTGTCTCGTACATTTTCTCCCTCTTTTTAATACTCAAGCTGATATTTCCTTCCTACCTTGCGCTGAGGCAACCCCCAACCTCTGAATGGCAGCTCTCTCTGAGGGTACAAGAAGAATTTAGGATTACATGGGTCCTCAGAGGTTGATTTCTAATTATAGAATTTGTTGAGTCATGTTATAAATGTGCAGTCAAAAAGTGCAATTTAATCTCTGTGATATATTGCACAGTTCATAAACAGTTGTCCACAGAGATTGATTACGTTTTTGAAACATAATCCATTTTGTAGGAACCTATTCAGTGTGCTCTTTGTACACTGACGGAACTCACCCAGCTAAGACAATGAGCTTGACTGACACAGCTCACGAGAAAACAAACATGCAACACTTTACTTCAAAGTGATGTACTCAAAAGGCTGAGTTATCAAGTTGACCAATCATTTGAAGGACAGGATATCCTGTAATATCCAAGGACAAGAACATTGACATTTATACATCAAATGAACTACTCCAACAGGTCACAGCCCAGCATTCCCTGTGAGAATCCAAGTTCTAGGTGCTTAGTAATTAAAGTTGGACAGAATTGAGCACAAATTTGAAAACAAAATCACATTTGATGAATTTTGTAAAGTACGCTAAAAATTATGGTAGCTAAAGGGGAATATACAGAAACATACATAGAACAAGCAGAATTTTGGGAAAAAATAGCAGAAGTTGGATGGATTGAAGTTGGATCAATAATGTTTGATTTGGTGGACGATTTTGTATAAGGATTTAAATTGATACAATTGTAAGGATTAACACAGGCATCCAATTCAGTGATATGGTTCACAATGTCACTGGCAGGCTCACATTTCTGCCCTGCATAACACTGACAAGTGAACGCTTCTGCCAAGAAGAGAATATCTTCAAAGGAAGCTTGTCCCATGACTGTGTATCCATTGTCACTTTGGCTGATTCTGAAATTCGCAGGGTTCAAGTGCAGATAATCAGGGGAGGCCCAGTTCTTTCGCACACACCGTCCCTTCTTCTGGCACAGTATTTTACTGCAGAGCCTCGCTGCAGATGTCACATTAACAATATATGGATTCAGGACTTCTTTAACATAGTTGGCAACATCCAAACACACCTTCTGTAAAATACAACCACAGAATTACAAAACATTTCTCCCAAGTCTAACAATTATAGACTACTGAGGCACAATAGATACTGAGTAAAATACAGGCATAGCCCTTTGCTACTGTGCACAGTTGGTTTGATACCTGTTCTCTGTTAGGATATTTATTTGTTGACCTGAATTGCCCCCTTGAAGTACCTCTTCAAAGCTGTGAGAATCAAGGTTAACAAGGTTAGCTGTTCACTAATTTCTCAGGTGTTGCATATCAGTAAATTGTTTGCAAATTTCAGCCTCCAAACCAAGGCTGTCTTTGATTTTAAACATGGTTTTGCTCCTATAATGAAGGGCAATGCCTCGACCAAGTGAAAAGACTCTAGACACAAAACATATTACAGTGCTTATTGTGTAAACATAATTTATCTGATGAATGGTTTTATTGAAATTCTCATTATGCCTCAGCATCATATCTTTAAAATAACTTATGCAAGGTTATTTTTATCTCCAAGTTCTAACAATAGATTAACTCCTTTTCAAAAGTATTCTAGCCAAACAAAAAAAAATTCTGATGGGGTTTCTGTAAATACTTTAATTAGAATTGGAATTTATTTCTTGTAATCCATTCATCCACATATAGTTCAACAAGGAAATATTGAGCCAAACAACTGTGCAAAGCATATATTTTTATGTTGATGTTTTCTTTCTTCAGTCCGGAGAGATCAGCTAAAGTTTCAAGTACACTTTAACAAGAAAATTAGATATTCCACAATATCATGATTACATATATCCGAAAGGTTGTATTTTGCATCTTCAAGTGGCTTCATTATTGTTTTATGCAGACCTCAGCTTTTCCTAAAAGCCAGTGCTCAAAGTTGAAATTTTGACCTGCAGCTTCTTGTGATTGCACATTCTGACATATACAGAATTTCTCAATATGCATCATTAGCATCTTTCTCAGTGCAAGTGGCAGACAGAGTTACAGCTGGAAAGCCTCTCCTCCACCACAAGAGTTAACTACATTCTAAAACAAATATATAATTAAAGACTTTGCTTGGAATTTCCATTCATCCCTCATCTTCACTTGGTCCATCTCTGACTTTTCTTTTCTGGACTTCATTTCTTTTTCCATGAATAAGTTGTCTTCTAATATCCAATAATATACCCATTGACATTCACATCTACCGTGACCACAATTCCTCACACCATGCTTCCTGTAAGGACTCCATTAATTCTCCGACTTTCTCCGTGTCCATTATATCTGTGCCAACGATGCCACCTTCCACAATCAGGATGCTTCTGACATGTCTTCCTTTATCCTCAGCCAAGGAATCCCCCACACTATGGCTGACAGGACCCTCAGCTAGGTTGGACAAATTTTCCCACACTCTGTGCTCACGCCTTTCCTCCCTTTCAGGATCATGAGAGTTCTCGTTATTCTCAAATTCCAGCCCACCACCTCCACATTCAAAGGATCAGCCACCTCCAGCAGGATGGTACCACCAAACACATATCCCTCTCCCCTTTATACACAGTGGCACATCCACCCAAGCAGGCAGATGGCCTTCACTCTAATGTGATGGAATGCACCTCTAACAGTGCAGCATCTCACAGTGTGTCAGATTTAATTTTTGTACTCAAGCTCTGGAATGGGTCTTGAACCCAGAAGCTTGAAACTCAGAGGCAATATTCCCAGAAAACGGACAAAAAGAACCGGCTCAACTAAAGTTATTTCTGACAAGAATCCATGACATAATATGCTGGTAGAATAAAGCATTGATGACATCCAGTGCTAGATCTACAATGCTGAGTTTATATTACATAACTTAACAAAGTGAAAGACCCAGCACCTTGTGATATCCTGTAAACAGGCTGGGGGTAAATCAAAATGTTGCTGCCTAGACATAAATGATGGAATAGATTGACATGATCAATTGGATTCAATTGGGCAAAGTTTTGTAACAAGTAATCCACTCTGAGGAAAAGTTAGAAAACAAAAAATATATGAACATTTGCTGTTAAACTATTCTAATTTAAATTAATCCCTATAATTGATTTGAGTTACACTGAATCTCGCAGTTCACTGATCACTTATTCATTTCATAGTTTCTTAATTTTTGAGCTTTCATCCACCATAAGGAAACTTGCCTTTTATATGTTTAGTTTAGTTAAATTGGCTATTTTAAAGGCTCTTCACAATACAATTATGCTGCTCATCTGACAAAGCAAAGAAACCAGATTGTGTTGAATCACAGAATCCCCACACAGTAGAAACAAGCCATTTGGCTCATCAAATCTACACCAATCCTCCATACAGCATCCCACCCAACACTCTAGCCCTGCATCCCATGGCCAATCCACTTAACCTACGCACCTCTGGATTGTGGGAGAAAACCAGAGCACCCAGAAGAAACCCATGCAGACATGGGGACAATGTGCAAACTCCACATGGACAGTCACCCAAGTCTAGACTCAAACCCAGGTCCCTGGGACAGTAAGGCAGCAGTGCTAACCACTGAGCCACTGCGCTCTGGTACCTCACACTCACAGTTGGGATCACTTAGTCGAACCCCGCCACTGCACAGGCAGCTCACAAATGCTCAGAGCTGACAAGCCTCAGTTTATAACTCACTCAGAGATAGTAAGAACTGCAGATGCTGGAGTCAGGGATAACACAGTGTGGAGCTGGAGGAACACAGCAGGCCAGGTGGCATCAGAGAAGTAAGAAAGTTGCCATTTTGGGTCGGGACCCTCTCACTGTGAGTGCTGCTTTGTTGACATTGAACGCTCATTTTACAGTTGATTTTCATGATGTGGAGGTGCCTGTTTTGGACTGGGGTGGGCAAGGTCAAAAATCACACGACACCGGGTTGTAGTCCACCAGGTTTATTTGAAGACACAAGCTTTTGGAGCTTCACTCCTGCTTTAGGTGTCTGTGAGAGAGGTGGTATTGGACACTGATGCCATCTCTCTCACTGGCACCTGGAGGAGGAGTTAGGCTCCGAAAGCTTGAGTCTTCAGTTGATTTTCAGGACAAAATGGTGAGCTTTAGAATTTGCATTTGCTGCAGTGACTGAAAGGGAACTGGTCCCCGGGATTTAGACCAACCTCCTGTGTGATCTTAACCAACTCTAGAACTAGGGATGGCCTGGCTCCTGGACTAACTCTTATGATACCCTCTGACTGATTGGAGTCCACCCTCCCTCCATTACAGATTCCCATTCACACATCACCACACTCTTCATGCAGTTGTACTGTATTTACTTACAGTCATGCACACCACATCTGATGATCTGATGCAGCACTGTGCCCTTCAAGCAGATGTCCTGTGAATTCATAGAATCCCTAGAATGTGGAAGCAGGCCATTTGGCCCATCAAGTTCACATTAACCCAACAAACAGCATTCTCCCAGAGCCAACCTCCTACTCTATCCGCGTAACCCTGCATTTCCCACGGCTAATCCCCTTAACCAACACATCACTGGACACTATGGGCAATTTAGCATGGCCAATCAACCTAACCTGCATGTCTTTGGATTGTGGAAGAAAACCAGAACACACCACCCAGACACAAGGAGAATATGCAAACTCAGTGCAGACAGTCACCTAAGGATGGAATCGAACCCAGGACCTAGCCACTGTGAGGCAACAGTGCTAACCACTGAGCCACTGTGCCACCCAACAGATGCTTCACTGTGGTCTTCAACCAGATGTACTTCCTTTTTCAAACTGATGCTTTACTCTTTCCTTTGGCCACGTGCTAATGCCTTCCTCCTGGACTAAAATGTCCCTCTCTCTACCACAAGCTGCCTGCTTTCCTTCTGTTTTAAATGACCCTTTCTGTCATAAATTGTCTGTTGCTATTGTTGAGGTCACAGCAAAAGTGAAGACATAAAATATTGGGGTTTCATTCGAGACAGCCAAAGCTGTGGACTCTTCTGCATTGGAAGCAGAAGGCCAATGTCAACAGGTGCATGTTTGGTTTGTCCAATCAGGTTTCTGAAGCTGGTCAGAGGTTAACTGGGAAGGGAAGTTAATTTCAAAAGAGTTGTGCAATTAAAGAAAAGCATATACTTAGGCTTCTTGTCATACGAAGATAAGGAAATAATTTCCTCTTGGAAGGAGAGAGGACTTAAATGCAAAAGTTTATCACAACAGTCAGACTGTTGATTTTTGGACTCTTACCCAATTGAGCCATCATTCCCACTATTACTCTCAAATTCTGAGGGAGTGGAAATCCCACTTTACCAGGTTTTCATTGGTTCAATTGAATCTAATAACTAAGGTCAATAAGTGCAATGGCTTGTTTGATCATGGTTAATACAATTTAATTTTACTCATTGCCTCAGTGTCCCACGCTAGCCTGATGGGATCATCACTAAAGCATGAGTAGGAAAGGGTTTGAGTGATTTCACAGAATCCCTAAAGTGTGAAAAAAGGCCATTCAGCCCATCAAGTTCACACTGACCCTCTGTAAAGCATCCCACCTCTTATGACACTGCATTTCCCAAGGCTAATGCACCTAACCTGCATATGTTTAGACTGTGGGAGGAAACCCACACAGACTGTTCCCCTGGGGGTGGAATTGAACCCAGGGCCCTAGCATTGCGAGGCAGCAATGCTAACCACTGAGCCACCATGAGACTCTTAAGGAGGTGGGAACAACCATGTGTAACTAATTTAAATGATCTAACCACCTCTTCCAAACTAACACCATGTCTGTGCACTTTCCAGTGAGTGTGACTGATTGGAATGAGTATGAATCATGGCTGAATTTGTTTTTCACCATCCACCCAAGCATTACTGAGCAACCCTACCTCTGCTTTACCAAATGTCACTTATGTCATTGCTGTAGATCAAACTTGGAGCTACAAAATTTTGTCTTACTTGGTTTCACACCAGGTACTGCAATAACTCTGTAATAAAAGTACAGAGAGTTAGCTTTGACAATTCCAAATGACAAAACATTCATCTCATAACCGGGTAAACATCATACATATTTACCTCTGTTTCAGTCATACTCAAACTGCCCCACAACACAAACCCAGCTGCTCCCAGAGCCGCACTTTCCCCAATGGTATGGACAAGGTCAATCTGCAAAAGGAGAAAGTTTGCAGAAAAACAATAAATTTTACAGTTGACTTGAAGAAAATAATTCTTTATGATTAGAATTAATTGATATCACATGCACCATTCCAAAGTTTTCATGTTTTATTCTGATTGTAACATTCAGAAACTGCAAGAAATTGTTAATCTTTCAATTAATTTTGGCAAATACCATAAGTTTTTATCTTGTTAGTCTGATGTAATTTACCTCAGATAGATATTCATTGGCAGCATTGGTAAAAACTGGCCGCATGTAGACGTACAAAGGAGGTGAATATTCCTGATTGGAAAGCAATGCGACTCGCTTTGCTTCCTGAATCCGGTGTTGTACAAACTTAGCAGCATTGACTGAAGCTTGGAGCATTGTCTGCAGGTAGATGGATGGAAACAGTGCTGTGCTCTCATTCCACAGCCAGAGAAGCTCATTGTTTCTATCTATTTCAATATCAGGACAACTCCCTGAGTAGTTACTATTATTATCCTTGTAGTTGTAATTGTAACACTCTGGGTACAAGTAATATCCCCAGAAGTGATTTGGTCTTAATGACTTGCCTAATTTTAAAGTGTTTAACATTAAGTTCTTTGCCTGCTCTTCGAATTCCTTCTTGGCGATCACAACTGCGTCACTCATGTTTAACAACTGGTTTCGTTGCATAGCCAGCTCGACTGATTTTGTCCTGTAAATATCCTTCTGGTCCCAGTTTCTTATCCACTGAGGCCTCCAGTTTTCCCAATTTATTATTGCAATTCCAGGAGGCTCTTTTGAAGGAATGTAATACTGAAAATCTTCAGCTGCCTTCGCATAATGAAGATCGAAGGGTGCCAGCTGGGGGATACCACCATTAAATGACTCTCCAGTTATCTCGTCATAGTATGGATAATAACCAAGCCTATTGTGGTAGAATATAGTGATGGGTTGCCCTGTAGCAGTTTCTATAGGGCTACCAATGACTTCAAAAAGGCTCAGATCTACAGTAACATCAAATTTGCTCTCACATAGTCCGATGGGTGCATTCCACAGAGCAGTGAAGGGGGAGTTCTCTATCAATGGATTCACAGTTTGACGCAGTGCTTGGTTGAAGCCAATTGAAACAAGGAGGGCCAGCTGGGTAATTGCCATGGAAACAAGGTCAGTTCTGTGGTTGATGTAGCCACGAAGTCTCATCATCGCACTACAGTATCTGTAATCTGAGAGAACAGAAAAAGGCTTTCAATATTTAGTGGCTGTAGAAGAAAATTGTCCCATTCTTCTTTGTAATCAATACTAAAGGTAAAAAAAACTTACCTGGGGTATAGCTTGTCAAATTAAGATAAATGGCCAAAACTCTAGATTTGTAAGACTTTTGTTGAAAGTTAAAATAGGTTAAGAATGTAGGTTGAACAGTTCCTTTCGTTTTCACCCTCCAAACTCCTAATGTAAAATGTCCATGTGCATGAATGCACTGTAATGTATTGCATTTGGGCATTTCTGGGCATGGGTACACCACACACTTGCTATACAGGAATATAAGCATCAGTGTCAGCACTATATTGAAAGATTACATACAGGGTCCTAAACCATAGAAAACACAAATAGCATATTGGGATACATTGCTAGGACAAAGAGCAGCCAAATAATTGCCAAGGAGACAGGTTTGCTAGAACAATTTATAATTAAATAGCAGTTTTAATGGTGAAAGACGTCCCAAGGTGTTTTTAAAAGTTACCATTGCATTATCATTTTTACCATTAAACAAATGCATTATAGTATATGACATCAAGCAACGTAAAGTGAGATTAGATAAGATTATTAAAACTTTGCTCAGTGAGGCAGGTTTTAAGGGATTATTAAGCATTATGAGTTTTAAGTTTCAAAAGAGGAACACAAGTTAAAGAGATAGACTGGAGAAGATGGAGAATTTTAGAGCTTAGTGCGCAGCTAACTGAAGGCCTGGTAACCAACATTGGAGTAATTAAAATTGGCAAGGTTCAAGAGGCCAAAATTAAAGGAGTGCAGATATTTCAGAGAGTTTTGAGAGGCTAAGCTAAGAAATAATTCAAAAACAAGGAGGAGAATTTTAAAATCAAGATATTGTTTGACTGGGAGCTGATGTAGATCAATGAACATATAGATGAGAGGGGTACATGATTTAATACGAGTTCAGACATGGGCATTTGAGTTATAGAGTCATAGAGATGTACAGCATGGAAACAAACCCTTCAATCCAACTCATCAATGCCAACCAGATATCCTAAATTAATCTAGTCTCATTTGCCAGCATTTGGCCCACATCCCTCTAAACCTTTCCTATTCATATAGCCATCCAAATGTCTTTTAAATATTGTAATTGTACCCTCCAGCATCACTTCCTCTGGCAGTTTGTTCCATAACGCACCACCCTCCTTGTGAAAACGTTGCCCCTTAGGTCCCTTTTAAATCTTTCCTCTCTCACCTTAAACTATGTTGTCTAGTTTTGGAATCCCCTACCCTGGGAAAAAGAGCTTGGCTATTCACCCTAGCTATGCCCATCATGATTTTTAAAACCTCTATAAGGTCACCCCTCAACCTCTGACACTCCAGGGAAAATAGTCCCAGCCTATTCCTCCCTATAGCTCAAACCCTCCAATGCCAGCAACATCCTTGTAAATCTTTTCTAAACTCTTTCAAGTTTAACAACATCCTTCCTATAGCAGGGAGACCAGAACTGCACACAATATTCCAAAAATGGCCTAATCAATGTTCTCAAGTTTACAGACTGCAAAAGTGTGGGATTCCAGCCAGTAGTATGTTGTAATAGTTAAGGCCAGTGTAGATATAATGGGCTGAATGGCCTCTTTCCATGCTGTAACCTTTCAAATGTTTTAGGACAAACATTGAGGAATGCTAAGGTTGTACAAGGCCTTGTTTCACGCACGTTTATAGCTTCAGTCCTTTCACACAACAAAGTATTGACTGAAATGTCAGAATGTCATGTTTGCCTGGATTTTAGCAAAAGGGAATCACTGAAACTTGGCAACATGTTAGGAGTGTGAAGCCTGAACAAACAGTTGTGGTGTCTAATCCAGAGAGATTTAGACTGCAATCACAAAAGAATATAGAAGTCGCTGCAGGGTATTTAAATTCAATTTGATATTGGGATTATAAATCAGTAGATGTTAAGATTGTGGAGATGCTGGACTGGACAAATCATTCTTGTGGGTAGATTAATGATACCTTATTAATGTGTAATAGTCTGGCCATCAGGAAATTATTAATGAATAATAGTGTACAGAGAGATTTAAAATATATTTGGTAAATTCTAATTACACACTTCTCCCTGGTGAATTTTAATTTTACATTGAGAGACAAGGCATTATTGCATTTGAACGTAAGTATGCTCTGTCAACGAGCCTGATTCCATAAATTGCCACCGTCCGTATGTTACAACAGTTTTATTAACTAGGAGGGCAGACCACAGCACGAGAACGAAGTCTATTTTAACACCAGGTACAAAGCAAAATCTTGCACACACAGATAATTCCGGAGTATTAAGATGTGAAGTACTTCCTTAAAACTCTTGGAGAAATAGTTTTGAGCCAAACAGCTAGTTCCAGAAAAATAATTAAGAATTTTGTTCTCAGTGAAAATCTTCAACATCTTAAAGACAAATTGCATTACATTTCACTGTTGGATTCCGTTCATAAAAAGATAACATTATTATTGCAACTGTTGATAAGTTACTGCTGCTCTGAACAGCTACAAACACTTGCGTTTTACCTAAAACAGTTGTTGTGGCTTATCTCCCAATGTAATCACAGATTAGACCCTCAATATCACTTTCCTGCCTTGAATCACTTACATTCTCAATGGCGAATTTAGCAAACTCTTGTTTCCAGGACGCAATCTCCTTTTGACGGGTGCTTCTTTCTTTGGAGTAGCTTCTGCCTAGCTCTCAGTTCAACAAGTGATGAGAGTTTAAAGCATTTTGGAATTCTAACAGTGAGTGGCTTTAAACAGAGACGAATCGAATTGCGGCCGAAAGGCTACGAAAGATTCGGAAAAGTTTCCGTGACAAGGGTAATTCGCTGACTTTCTGCCTCAGTGAAGCAGAACAATCCTGAACATCTTGTTTGATGCAGCAACATGTGGGGCCTCTTGGTGGATCAGTCTCTCCCCTGCCTCAAAGGCGCAAGGAGTGTCCTTTAAAATCAACATAGATTTTCAAACATCACTTGGGGTGGGCACAGACAAAATTAGCACTTTGCACAAAGCTTTTTACTTTAGTTTTTGAGTGACTGACCTTATCACAAAGAGGTCCCTTTGTCCTCTCAGTTGATCATTTATCTTGGAAAGAGATAGCCAGTAGAGTTTAACACTTCACGATACACCTACAACAGAGACACACTAAAGCTACTGGGGGGGAGGGGAGCGGGGACGGGGGAGGGGAAGAGGGAATCCTTAAAGAACAGGTGATTATTAACAAAGCCTGACTATTTGCCTTCCGCTGGAAGAAGAAAATATGTTCTCTTTCAGTAGAGAATAGAGCATTTATCAGGAAAGCCAAATGAACTCTCACAGGTCATAATTCTTTGCTTAGTTTCTTCTCAAGATTATGATAATGTAAGCAGATTGAATGCTAAAATCCAGTTGAGGCACAAGCGTGCTTACTGAAATCAACTAGGTAGAAAAAACAGGAGTATAACTTTCAGTATCAGCTTGCAAAACAATACCAACAAAATCAATCCGTTTACCTGCTTTTTTTAAAAATTGTTTTTATTAAAATGTAATTTGCCAAAAAATTGAAGTTCTTGGTTACTTTAAACAGGTTTATTGGAAATCTGAAATCTGAGTTTGTTGCCTAGGTTTTATGATTTAACATTTGAATAAATGTTTCCAGTATATTTTAATGCCTTACTGCTTCCCAAAGTTTAAGATAATCATAATGTCATTTGCGCTGACATTGAATGTATTTCTTAGCATGTGCTATGGAACCAGACATTGTTCCATTGGTACACTGACTGCAGGCAATAATCAGTGATGTGGCCTTTTGGATGTCTCGTATCTGTACGCATACACAAAAGAATATAGTTCCATTCTGCTTCAGAGGTGTGGTATTATACAGCTGGGCAGGTTGATTAAAAGTATCAACATCTATAACAGAACAGTATATCAGAAATACTTTTTTTAAAAAATTTACTCATTGTTCACAATGCCTAAACTCTCAGACAATGTACACAACCAGTTGGTAATGCAATATATTGGAGAGAATGCTGTTACTAACACTCACCTTTTGTCCACAGCAGGCAAGTGAATATTCCAAAAGCTTTCCAAGAATAGAAGAATTAGCTTTATTGTCACATGTGCTCAAATGAGTACAGTGAAAAGTTTACAAATCGCCACCCACGGCACCATCCTAGGCACCAAGGTTCCTAGGTGCAGATAGTTAAAGCTGAGGCCGGGAGTCCCAGCCCACGCTGAGGCCGAGGGTCGCAGTCCACACTGAAGCCGGGAGTATGGGTCCACGCTGAGGCCGGGAGTCCCAGTCCACGCTGAGGCTGGGCATATGGGTCCACACTGAGGCCAGAAGTTCCGGTCCACGCTGAGGCCGGGAGTCGCGGTCCACACTGAGGCCAGGAGTCCGGTTCCACACTGAGGCCGGGAGTCCCAGTCCACAGTGCAGCCGGGAGTCCCAGTCCACACTGAGGCCAGGAGTCTGGGTTCACGCTGAGGCCAGGAGTTCGGTTCCACACTGAGGCCGGGAGTCCGGTTCCACACTGAGGCCGGGAGTCCCAGTCCACAGTGAGGCCGGGAGCCCCAGTCCACACTGAGGCCAGGAGTCCGGGTCCACGCTGATGCTCCGAGTTTGAAACCATACTGACATTTAGGATTATCAAGATTGTGCTCTAATTCTTCATCACTGGAGGAAGTACATACAGCCCCCTACTATACTCCTTGTACACCCACGACTGTGTTGCCAAATTCCGAGTGAACGCCATCTACAAGTTTGCTAATGACACCACCATGGTAGAACAGATATCAAACAATGATGAGTCAGAACATAAAAAGGAGATAGAGGACTTGGTGACATGGTGCAATTATAACAATCTCTGTCTGAGTATCGGCAAAGCTAAATGACTGATCATTGGCTTCAGGACGAAAGGAAGAGGACACGCCTCCATTGATATCAACAGAGCTGTGGTGGAGAGGGTTGAGAACATCAAGTTCCTAGGAGTGACGATAACCGACAGCCTGTCTTGGACTTCCCACATAGGTATGATGGTCAAGAAGGTACAACAGCACCTCTTCTTCCTCAGGCAGCTCAGGAAATTTGGCATGTCCATAAGGCCCCTCACCAACTTCTACAGATGCGCCATTGAAAGCATAATGTCCAGGTGCATAATGGCCTGGTAGGGCAACTGCTCTGTCCAGAACCGTAAGAAACTACAGAAAGTCATGAGTACAGCCCAAACCATCTGCCAACCTTCCACCCATCGACTCTATTTACATGTCTCTTTGTTGTGGAAAGGCTGCCGACATCATCAAAGATCACCTTCACCCCAGTAATGATCTCCTGCAACCTCTTTCATCAGGCAGGAGATACACACACTTGAACACATGCAACAGCAGGTTCAAGAACAGCTTTCTCCCTGCCATTATTCGACTGATGAATAGACTCTCTAACATCAAATAAGGTTGATCTAATTAATGTTGCCCCTTCCGCGCACACGTCCTGTATGCCTCATTCTGTCTAAGCTTTTTTCACCCTATGATCTGTATGTCCTTGCTTACTATGATCTGCCTGCAATGCTCGCAAACAAAGCTTTTCACTGTATTTGGGTACATGTGACAATAAATCAAAACAATCAATTAGCCAATCAATTAATCAGTCAATCATACCTTCAGCAGTTTGGATTAAGTTCTGGAATTCTCTCCCATTGTATAAGATAATGATTCTGAAGGGGTTAATGTTGGACACTGCATTAAGATCCAACTAATCTGATACATAAGAGCTGAGTAGCTAATTAAACCACTCAAACCTGTTATACTCTGTTTCACGTGTTTTCCTGTTTACTGTGTTAAAGGGACTGTATGGATAAAAGTTGCAGTTGTTTCAAAATTTACCGTAAGGCAGATAAGCAGCACCAGTTGTGGAGCAACATTGTACTGCAAGACCATCTTAAACTTTCAATTGCACAGGGCAAAGGAGGTAAAACAAATTGTGCAATGTCTACTGAGCCAAACTGAGGTAAATCTCATAATCATAGTCTGTGTGAGTTAACAAATATACTTTCAGAACTGGGGAAAGCAATTGATGAAATGGTTTTATCCCTTGCTTTGTGGCAAAAGGAAATATTTTCTATGTCCACTCCTTCCTCCTGAGCCTGCTATATTCCTTCTGCTAAGAGTGAGATTAGTTCTCAATCCAAATTGACCACTGTTACAATTTTTGCATTTACAGATTCATGAACTGTTGTAGCACAGAAAGTGGCCATTTAACCTGTCTGTCTGCTTCAGCTCTTTTGAAAAGCATTTTATTTGCTCACTCTTTGGGTCTTTCCACATATCCTGCAACTTGTTTGTCCTCCAAGTATTTATCCAATTTAAAGAATCATAGAAGCCCTGCGGTGTGGAAAAAAGAAAATGACGCAGGGCCTGCATCATCACCCCAACACTGTTCTCGATCTTACCTCCCTGCAATGCTTCACCTCACCCTGCCAACAAGCTCCCCACTGGAGTGTGACTAACTTACAGAATCCACAGGAAATTATTCAACATCCCCACCTTCAAGCCAAAATGTAAAGTCGCCTCAACCAGCGTCATCGAGCTGCAGTACACAGATGACGTTTGCATATGTGCAATCTCAGCGGACACACTCCAGACCATCATCAGCACTTTTACGTAGGCATATGTGAGCCCTGAACATCTGCAGGATGAAGGTCCTCCCCCAAGCTGGCCCAGCTTTGCAGAGCGAATCCTCAAGCATCAAGGTCCATGGGGAGGCCTTAGAGAATGTTGACCACTTTCAATACCTCGGGAGTGTCCTGTTGGACAAAGTGGCTGTTGATGAAGAGATTTAGCACCACCTCCAGTGTGCTAGCGCAGGCTTCGGCTGCCTGAGGAAAAGGGTGTACGAGGACAACAATGTCAGATCCGACACCAAGATTGTGGTTTCCAGAGCTGTGGTGGTTCCTGCCCTCCTATATGGCCCTCCTATATGACGTGGACTGTCTACAAGAGACAGCTCAAGGTGCTGGATCAGTATCACCAATGTGGCCCGTGCCAGATCCTGCGAATCTGCCGGGAAGAAAGATGCACCAACACTAGCATTCTCAACCAGGCCAACATCCCCAGCATCGAGGCATCGCTATCAACTTCCCTTTCACTTAAGAAAAATAGAAGAAGCCAAAATGGCTCATCGAGCCTGCTGTGCCTTTCATTGTAATCATAGCTGATGTTGTGCTTCAACTCCACTTTCCCACTCACTCCCCAAATTTCTTAATTCCTTGAGAAGCCTGTCTGTATCAACCTTATATGTTCATACTGGAGCAGTCAGAACCCACTGGAGTAGAGAATTGCAAAGATTTACAACTCTTCAAGCGTAGATATTTCTCCCGCTGTCATCCTAAGTGATTGTTCCTTATCCTGAGAATCTGCTCCCTTGTTCTAGAATATGCACTGGGGAAACAACCTCCCATTACCTAGATAGTAGGAACTGCCGATGCTGGAGAATCTGAGATAACAAGGTGTAGAACTGGATGAACACAGCAGGCCAAGCAGCATCAGAGGAGCAGGAAAGCTGACATTTCGGGTCTAGACCCTTCTTCAGAATTGTTAAGCTCTTTTTGAGGTCATTTTTCATTCTTCTCAACTCCAGAGAATTCAATCCCAATTATCTCAGCCTGTCATCACTGGACAACCCTGTCATCACAGGGACCAATCTCATGTACCTCCATTGAGCCAGTATTTCAGGTATGGTCTCACGATAGCCTAGTACAAGCCTTGTACCAGTAGCAAAACATCTTTATTCTTGTACTCCAATTCTCTTAGAATAAGTGCTCAAGATGAGATTTGCTCTCCAAATGGCTTGCTATGTTTTTGTGCTCCTTGTACAAGTGGACCTAAGGCTCTCTGAATATTAACATTTACATGTTTCACATATTTTAAAATCATTCTGCATTTCTGTTCTTATGTCCAAAGTGAATATTCTCACAATTTCCCATATTTCCACTGAGTACTTTGTGTCAGTATTCACCATTGAGAAGGACTTGGTGGATGATGAGTCTGGGGAGGGGTGTGTATTAGGCCCAAAACGTCAGCCTTCCTGCTCCTCTGATGCTACTTGGCCTGCTGTGTTCATCCAGCTCTACACCTTGTTATCTCAGATTCTCCAGCATCTGCAGTTCCTATTATCTCTGAAACAGCTTATACAAATTGTCAGCTCATGAACCACGCAGAGGGCACACCTGAGGTAGACATGATACTGCTTATATTCCTTTGTGGCCTCATTCCGTCATCCTCACAGCTTGAATTCCCATTTAGTTTTGTGTCATCTGGAAATTTAGATGCATTCAGCCATAAGCCTGTAAGAAATAGGAACAGGTGTAGGCTGTTCGGCTCCTCAAGGCTGCTACGCCGCTCAATCGGATCATGAATTGTCTGACATTCCTCATGTCCACTTTCCTGATAACCCTTGATTCTGCTACTGGTCAAGTATCTATTTATTTCCACCTTAAATACACACCAGCGCTGCCTCCACCGCTGTCTGTGGCAAAGAGTTCCAAAGATTCAAACCCTCGAAGAGAAGAAATTCCTCCTCATCCCAATCCTAAATTGGCATCCTTTTATTCTGAGACTATGTTCTTTGCTCCTAGATTCTCCATGAGGGGAAACATCTTCTCAGCATTTACCCTGTTAAGCTCCTTATGAATCTTAAATGTTTAATTGAGACTAGATCTCATTCTTCTAAACTTGGTTAATTTCTGTTTATCCTAGCTATTAGTATAGATTTTAAATAGCAGAGAGCCCAGCAATGATCAGTATGGCAGTTGACTAATCACAGCCTGCCAACTTGAAAACATCCTATTTATTGTTTGTTAACCAATCCTCTAACCCTACTTATATCTAACTCCATTACTCCTCATTGAGTGTATTAATCTTTTGTGTGGCACCTTACCAAATACTATACCAAATGGTTCACCCTTATCAAAGTTATCAGTTACATCCTCAAAATAATCCTCTTTAAGGAATCTGTCAAACAAGAATTCCTTTAGTAAAACTATGTTGACCTTTTCTAATCATGCTATGTTTCTTTCAGCTCATTTATAAGACTTCCTTAGTAATTGATTCCAGCATTTACTTGATTAACAGTGACTAGCTATTCATTACTGAATCCACCACTATCCACACCCTGGGGTTATCATTGACCAGAAACTCAACTGGAATCACCACATAAACACAACAGCTACAAGAGGAGGCCAGAGGCTTGAAATACTGCGACGAGTAACTCACCTTCTGAGTCCCCAAAGCCTGTCCACCATCTACAAGACACAAGTAAGGAGTGTGATGGAATACACCCCACTTGCCTGGATGAGTGCAGCTCCAACCACACTCAAGGAGCTTGACACCATCCAGGTCAAAGCAGCCAGCTTGATTGGCACTACACCCACAAGCCTCCACTTCCTCCATCACCCATGCTCAGTAGCAGCAGTGTATACTATCTACAAGATGCACTGCAGAAATTCCCCAAAGATCCTCAGACAGCACCTTCCAAACCCATGGCCACTTCCATCTGGAAGGACAAGGGCAGCAAACATATGGGAACACCACCACCTTCAAGTTCCCTGCCAAGCCACTCACCATCCTGACTTGAAATATATTGCCATTCCTTCACTGTTGCCTAGTCAAAATCCTGGAATTCCCTCCCTAATAGCATTGTGGGTCAACCCACAGCAGGAAGAATACAGCGGTTCAAGAAGGCAGCTCACCACCACCTTCTCAAGGGCAACTAGGGATGGGCAAGAAATGCTGGCCAGCCAGCGACACCCACTTCCCACAAAATGAATTGTATAAAACTGGCCTGTAGTTTGTCAGAATCTGTTTTATTCAGTCCAGCTGTGGGACCAATTTCCAGCTATTCAACTAGAGAAGCCATCAGCGTTTCTGAATCTGACTTATGTTTCAACCTTTCCACTTCAGAAGTAGAATCTTCAAGCAAGGCAGGTCTGCAGGAATAGAAAACAAATCTCAGTTTCATCCTCATATGTCACTTTTGTCCTGACTTATTTAAATTTTTGTACCTACGCTTGTTAATTACTATCACTTTTTGCTAAAATCTACCAGTTACGACTTCAAACTAATCCTCTTAAGAAATTATGATTCTGTGAATATTACTAGAAATGACTGAGGTAATAATTTTCTGTCACTGCAGCCTGCAACTCTTGGTATCACTACAGCAGTCCAGGACTTTTCCCACTGTCTCCTTGTTGAGAGGCGATGGCTGCTTCAAAATGTCTCTTTTATGGTGTTCAGTCAATTCTGTTCAAAATAGCCAGCTTTATAAAATAAAACAAAACAGCTCCAAATGATAATTTTAGTGAATCATTGTTACGCCAAAGCAAAGTGTATTATGCTGGAATTTTTTGGGATATCTCTTCCATCTCTTATTCAACATGACAGAAGATTTAAGTCTTTCCATCTTTGATGGGTTCAATGGAATTCTTAAATCCTTGGCTGACCTTTTGTAATTGTCTCTTAAGATAACAGCCTGTTTGTCTGCTTTTGGCTGCTTGCATCCATTTTAAAGATCAATTGGATTTACTTAGAAAATATATGATATTACAATTATACAGTCGTGACATTCTCACCTTTCTACTAGTTTGTTGATTTCTAAAACACTTGCAATTCTCAGATTTACTTACTACCCATCATTGTAACCTAATAAACATCTTTATGTAATCTAATACTATCCTTATCCTTCTCAGGAAGCCATAGATTGAGCTTTCCAATTGTATTTTTGTTATGGTAAGGAATTTATTTTTGTTAAATATTTGAATTATTTCTTTAAATCTTTCCCATTCTTTACTTGCTGTCATACCTGTTAGTTGGTTTATTCGATTACATTTAGCCAGGTCTCCGCTCAAAACTACAAAAGTGATTTTGTTTCAGTTTAGGATTTGTTTTGTGATTGGTGAATGTAATTTTAGTCTTAAAATGTAATTCAATTGTATAAAATGGACAGATGTGACTCTTACATTTGTATACTAAACTATGAACAACCAATCCATAACATTTTGTGTATAAAAATGTGGTTGTTGTTTTACATATTAGCGGGCTTTTGTTAAAACAACAAATTGTTATTATTTCTGAGGAAGGGTCTGTTTTGAGGAAGGATCACTTGAACCAAAACATTAACTCTTATTTTTCACCACAGATGAGAAAGGTCGGACAGTAGACTGGCTGTCAGACCGGCTGAGCTTTTCCAGCAATTTCTGTTTTGTTTCTGATTTACAGCGTCCGCAGTTCTTTCGGTTTTTAAATTGTTACAAAACATCATTTGGAGTTGGGCCATTTGCTACTGTTAGTTTCCACCCTCACCATTGCGAAGACACCAAACAAAAAAGTGATCAAAGCCAGCATGAGATTGGCACAGCTTGAAACAGTGCAATAGAGAGCTGGGGAGTCCAGAACAAGAATAAGAGTGGGAGGTTTAAAAAGGCATGAGAAGGGCTGGATATTTTCAAATTTAGGAGACACTGAAGACCAGAAGAGTGACGCCACTGGGAAGCAGCCACAAGGAGATCAGCAAAATTGCAAAACTGCACAGGGGGAGGGAGTTCAAAAATATTCATCATATTTAAGAATTGTAGGAAAACAATGAGCTGATCAGGAGGAACCAGGAGACAGTGTCAGTGGCGTAACCTGGACCAGGTGAGTATTTCTACTGTCCAACCTTTAAGGTTTAAATTTGTCTTTAGATTAAGAATGCTTAACACATAGAGAATAAGGCAATGTGTCTAATATATATTTAACATTCTATAAATGAAGGATGTAAACAGAAAGAGAGTAATTTAGGGATAAGTCATGGCAAGGCAGCTCGGCCCAGTGGAACACTTCCACTGTGTAATTTAGTGTCCAGCAAGCCATGTGTGCAGGATAGTTGCCCACCTCCAGCTACTTGAAATTGTGTTTCAGATCTGGAGTAGCAGTTGGAGTCACTGTGGAGTATCTACAAGGCTGAAATCTATATGGATAGCGCATACAGTGAGGTGCTCACACTGCAGGTAAAGGGTGCATAGGCAGAAAGAGTATGACTGACTGTAGAGTAAAAGGACCTTGCAGGTACTGCAGGAGTTCCTTGTGGAGCATCTTTCTCTCTGACATTCGGTTACTGCTCGGGAAGACAGTTCTTCAGGGAGATGCCGCAACCTATGGCATGGGGCTGAGAAAAGAAAGAGTAGGTGAGCAATAGTAATAAGGGATTTTACTAAAAGGGGATCATAAAGACATTTCTGTGGCTGCAGACATGACACCAGGATGGTATTCTGGCTTCCTGGTGTTTCTTACTTAGAAAAACCTATTAAAGGCACTTTTATTGGCATGGTTTGTAGGTGACTTCCAGCTAACGTAAAAATGTTTGTGCTTCAACCTTCATGTGATTGTTCACATCTCTGAATAGTCATGGAGTACATTGTTACAACATCTGGCATCGCTTCACAATCATAGACAACACTGAATGGATAGAGGCCTCAGCTGAGAGTCGATTGTACCATGTGGAAGGCAGCAGGGGGAGCAATCTGTGTGAGTGGCATTGGGTCGTGTTGTTACACCTTCCCTCAACCTTCCCCCCTCTCCGCTTTCAAAATCGCTAACGTTTAACTTCCTCTTTCCACAAAGGTGTCACTGTCAATGTGCTGTCCAGGGGAGGGGGGGGGTGGCGGTGCTGTGCCAGGGAATTGCAGCACACAGAGAGGATCAATGCTGTAGGCTGGACAAGGAATAGACATCTGGCATATCTGTACCCTGTGCAGTGTATGGTTCTGTGACCATTTTTATTTCCCTTTAGGAGATCAGTAGTCACAGGTTGAGTCACTTAACCCACTCCAAACTTGCTTGCAGCCCTTTTCTTCCCCGTTGTGCATTTTCGATTTCTAGCACAATGACAGATGACAGACAGTGAGCACTCCTCCTCCTGTGATTCCCTGCCACACTCAAACTGTGTTGGTGAGCCTCCGAACATGCACGTCGCTTTCCTAGTCACGCATCCTGTTAACCCCACAGGCTTCACATTTCCCCATATCCCCACACAATTTGTCTAAACGCGCCTACACCTGACTACCCTGCCCATTATGATCATACACTTACCCATCTGCCCCCAACCACCACCAACACCACCATAACTATCACCCACACCTTGCAGGCCAAGGTGCTCCTGACTGTGGATGTGTGTAACACCGTTTCCAGTAATGCTTTACTGTATTCCTCCCGCTTGCAAATCTTTCTGGCTCCCTTCAGTTTGTGTTGTACCTTTGTCCAAAGCCTGCAGCCTCTAGTCCTGATGGCTAAACTGTGGATGGACCCAAAGAACTGACTGTGATCCACCCTCTCAACTCACAAGACTGATCAGCTCCATGCATAACATTCCCAGAGTCCTAACTGATGTCTATAAATCTCCCTGACTGCATTAGCCCTATATCTCAGGCTTGGTGCTGTGGAGCCAATGAGCTAACTGTATCTGAGATCACCCCGGCTAGATGCCTGACCTTGACAAATGCCCTTGACTGGTATCAGAGGCTGCCCTTGGATAACTGTTCCAGGATCTGCTGACTGATAGCTGCCTCCATGGTCTTCAGTGAAGACTATTCCTCTGAGAGTTGATGCATTGCTACCCACTTGCTGCACATGCAGTGGGTTAAATAGTAAGCATTCTCAATGTGAAGACTGGAGGGGAGCTGATGTGTATAGATTACCTTTCCCTTTATTATAAGAATAGCTTCTGAGCATTTACAATAGCAGCTATGTCATAATCCTCCTTTACCTTGTGTATTTTAATGCTTTAGTCTGTCAATATTTACTCAGCTGTCTGTAAGTCGGATTTTATCACAACACCTTGGCCAACTTGAGAGCCAACCAAAAGGGAAAATATCATTACTATGACTTAAAGAGATCAAAACACTTCATCTCATTTGTTAGACCTGGGACCAATAAAGCAATCTCATCTGTATTGAATCAAATATCAATTACGTCGATTCATGTTCTGCATTGTATTTGAACTATCCGTTTTGAATAACCCACTTATGACTCCTCAATTCTCTTGATGAATCTGTGGTCATTCATGAAATCATATTCAATCAACTATCAATTTGATTGTTTATTGAAAGTGGAACGATGAAACTATTTATTTGCTATAAGCAATTAGCTCAACATATACTCATGCACCTAAAAGCGGATGTTCCAATGTATTGCAGATACATTCTACAATAAAGTGGTATAATTTTATGTGGACTATTAACATCGCTGATTACCCTGACATCCCAGAAATTATCTAATTGACATGAAGAGGACTATTTTAATGCGTGCTGCTATTCATTGATAATTTAGTTGTTTTCCAAAGGGACATAGACCAATTAACATGAAAGCAAGCCATCAATTACAATGCTGGAGTCACAATCAGATAGAAACATTTGCACTAATTAGGAAAAAGACATGATTGGAAATACAATTTTAGACTGACTAAGACAATCCTTTTACCTGTGACAGGCAGCGTAGAATTTAATTATTTCCAAAAATACAATTGAAAAGCAGCTCACATAAGTACAGACCACAACTTCAAAATGTACTGATGACATTACAAAGAGCTCTGGTATAGGAGGGGGGAATAGGTAAACACAAAGGAATTTAAAGTTTTAGCAAAGATCTGTAGCTCGGGTTGAGCGTGAGGATGTTGACTTGCTCGCTGAGCTGGCTTGTTTTCGTTCAGACCTGTCATCACCATGCTAGGTAACATCATCAGTGAAGCCTCTGATAAAGCGATGGAATTTATACTGTCCGGTTTGTTATGATGAGTAGTGTCATTTCTGGCTTTGATCTGTATGGGTTTATATATGGAGTCCAATTCTATGTGTTTATTGATTGCATTATGGGTTGAGAACCATGTCTCTAAAAATTCCTATGCGTGTCTATGTTTGGTTTGGGTTGCTATGGTTACCTTGTCCCAGTTAAACTGATGGCCTTTGTTGTCTGAGTGTACCGAAATTAAGGAGAGATTGCCGTGCCATTTTGCTGCTAGTTGATGTTCATGTATTCTGATGGTTAGCTTCCTTCCCGTCTGTCCAATGTAATGTTTGTGGCAGTCGTTGCATGGTAATTTGTAAACCATGTTGGTTCTGCATGTTGTGGGAATGGGATCTTTAATCCTTGTGTGTTTATCGTAGAGTAGCTGCGAGCTTCTGTGCTATTATTCCTAGATCACAGAACTTCCGCAGGAACCACCCTAATATGCACAAACAAAGCTGCATTCGGACACTATTTAAACAGGCAAACACACTGCAACACTCTGGAAAGAGGAAGAGCACCTACACAAAATCCTCACTATAAACGGATATCCTACATCATCATCCGCTGATGCCTACTAAACAGACAACAACAGGAGGACACAGTACGCCCGAACACACTGCCCTTCATCAAGAACATATTGGAACTGACAGCAAGACTCCTACGACCACTAGGAATCATGGTGGCACACAGCCACTCTATGACAAACACTCAAAAGGATTAAAGACCCCATTCCCACAACAAGCAGAACCAACGTGGTTTATAAAATACCATGCAACGACTGCCACAAACTTTACATCAGACAGACAGGAAGGAAACTAACCATCAGAATACATGAACACCAGCTAGCAGCAAAATGGCACAACAAACTCTCCTTAATACCGGTACACTCAGACAACGAGGGCCATCAGTTTAACTGGGACAAGGTAACCATAGTATAGTAACCAAGCCAAACATAAGCACGCACGGGAATTCCTACAGGCGTGGTTCTCCACCCATAATGCAATCAACAAACACATAGAATTAGACCCCATATACAAACCCGTATAGATCAAAACCGGAAATGACACTACGCACCACAACGGACTGGACAGAATAAATTCCAAGTGGAGTAGAACAACATCGCTTCATCGGAGGCCTCACTGCTGATGTTACCTAGCATGGTGATGAAACATCTGAACAAGAACAAGCCAGCTCAGTGAACAAGTCAACAACCTCAAACACAAAGGAAATTAAGTTCGCAGCAGAGAGATGTGAGTTGTTGTATTTTAGTGGGAAAAGTAGGGAGCAGATACCTGGGGTTCTTGCGCACAAATCTTTGATGCACTAGCAAAGAAGTTAATGATGTGTATGAATTCTGTGCTTTATGTTCAGAGAAACAGAGGACAAAGCTGATCAAGTACCACCTTAGCCATTGACTGTGCACCAGGGCATCTTGGCTGCTGTATGTACCAACTAGCGACATAGCCAACTTTCTTTGACAGTACCTTACAAACTATGAATTCTACAACCGAGAAGGGCAGGGATAGCAAGCACATGGGTATGGTACCACCTCTTAAAAACAAAGGATTTGGAAACAAGCCTCCATTTTCTTCGATTATTTGGCTTCAGGCATTTTCAACCTGCTGTCACTGTGGGTTTACCTTCACCATACAGGCTGGAACGATTTTAGAAAATGGCCCACCACCAATCGCCTGATATCCAAATTGTATGAATGAATGCCAAAAATATGCTAAACCTATATTTAAAAAGGCAAATTAGTTCGGCTGTAGCTAGGATATTGGGCCAGTACCTTAAGGAGGTCTGAGCAATGTGAGCTATGGCAAGATGTGTGGCTCAATCCGGTGAGAAGTCTGGTGAGGCTCCACTCAACGTCAGGATCAACTCACCATCTTTTATTCTTTTCACAAATGGCATGATTAATTAATTCTTGTTAAACACCTTGTCGAAGGCACAAGGGGAGGTGATGGCCTATAGGCATTATCACTGGACTGTTAATTCAATAACCCAGGTAATGTTCTGTGGACCTTGGTGGATGATGGAATTTGAATTAAATAATAATCTGGAATTAAGAATCTAATGATGACCATCAAATCGTTGTCAATTATCAAGAAAAACCCATCTGGTTCACTAATCTCCTTTAGAGAAGGAAACTGCCATCCTTACCTGGTTTGGCCTACAATGTGGTTGACTCATAACTGCCCTCTGGGCAATTATGAATGGGCAATAAATTTTGGCCCAGCCAACAATGCCCATATCCGTGGATGAATTTTTTTTAAAATTGCCTCAAATCTTACCAAACAAATAAACAAAACCTGACATGGAGACCAGAGTATGTACTTAGCAGGTTCAGCTTGTTGCTTGCTCTGGGTGACCTCCATGTTAATTAAAACCAAATCACAGCATAGGGTACTGAAAGAACTGCACAGAGGCTGGTATCCCATCAACAAGTCACCCTTTACTTACACACTGTACACTGGCTGTGACCAGCCAGCTCGGAGTCAGTCCCCAGGACTGAAGTGATGCTAAATCCCCCGATTATATTGGTCAGCCAGGGCTCCCTGATTGACCCAGGTTAACAAGCCCAATCAAGGATCTCATTGACAATGAGATCAACCTGGTTCCAATCACTACAGGCACAATCTACAGGCACCAGCCACATGTGCACATCCTCCACTGACATTGGTGTATGGCATCCAGTAACCCCTCATAACCCATCTTTCTGATACTGGCCCAATATTCTAGCTACAGCCAAACTAATTTGCCTTTTTAAATATAGGGTTAGCATATTTTTGGCATTCATTCATACAATTTGGATATCGGGCAATTGGCAGTACACTCTGGAAGCACAGAGTTGCTTTGCAGGGCATATCAGTAATTAGCATTTAAAGGGTTACAGAAGGAACATATAGGCCCAGGCACCCATCTCCCTTTTTAGATCAGGGAGCATTTCAGGGCTGTTTGCTTGCTCTTTAGCATTCACTTACTTAGCATCACCTTGCCTTGCAGTGCTAGTTAGCAAGAGGGCACAGATTTTGCTATTTGCCATGTCAATTTCACATTTGCTCCATGTGCCCACAGCTTACATGGCAACACACTACATGTGCAGCAAGCAGGCTGCCATGTCTCAAAGTCTCATGGGAGACCAATAGAGGCACCCTTCAGTCAGGGGATCCCAGCACTGTAAGTCAAGCATAGTCTCTGATATTAGTCCAGTTTCAGGCATCTGGTCAATGTGGTCTTGGCCAGGCAGTATGAAACTCTGCAATTTAGGGAGTGGATCATGGTCAGTTCACAGGCTCCATAGTGGACAGTCCGCGCTGAGGAATGTTTAGGCACTAGTCGGAGGTTGCAGCATGTCTGGAATGAGGTCTGGAGTGGTTCCTGTTGGAACCTAAACAACTTTGATCAGGTTATTGTGGGATAAGCAGTGCCTGATAACACTTTACACAAAGTAATTCAGAATAAATTTCTGTGCATGGAGATTTTTGAGAATGTGAAATTTGCTGCTGCAGGGAGTGCTTGAATTGAATAGTACCGATTAATTTAAGGGGAGGCTAGATAAAGATACAAGAGACATGAGAAAAGACTGCCAAGTGATAATGGGGAATTATGGGTACAGGTTCAAGATGAGCATAAATCTTGGCAATGGATTGCTTGGGTGAATAATCTGTTTCATAATGAATATTGCGTGCTACTTTGTGAAAAATTCTGGTGGTAGACACAGTTTCGAGTTTCCTCCTTTTATGTGTCATTGTAATTATCTTTGGTTCCACTTAAATGCATCAAACTGAGAAGCAGTTGTTGCATTACTCCCACAGGACATCTGATGAGAATTTAAAATTAGTTTTAAAGGTTGATATATTCTCTGTGCGGCCTCACCAATTGCATTGCCATATAATTTATAGCTCACTTTCATTCATACATGTGAAAAAAGGGAAATGTAAATTTTCTGCCCTTGTTTCCATAGTGATACTTTGAAAGCATTTGCAACGAACTGTTACAGTTTTTTGCATCCTGAAGTAATCTTTTATTACACCTGTATATGTTCCAACGATTTTATAATACATTTCCTTGTGATGTATGAAAATCATTGTTGGCAATATTGGATTATGTCCAGATTGACTATTTAATTTAATTTGTGTGAAAATGATGCATTTATTAAGTAGATAATGCAATTGGAGAGATAGGGTTTTTCCACTGTGTCCGAGGACAATTATCTGGTTATCAAATGGAGGCCAGAGGAAAATTGGGTATTTGCAAGAGGCCAGTATTAGAGGACTGTCTCCTTCCACCTTCAAGTTGCTCCTTAAAACCTAGTGCTTTGACACATCTTTTCATCACCTATTCCAATGCCACTTTACATGACTCAATGCCATTTTGCTATTAAACAACTCTGATGCCTCTTGGAACATTTTAATACTTTAAAGTAGCTACATAAATGCAAATTGTCAATGACATGTGATAGTAATTGTTGTCTCCTTTAAGTATGGCATGGCTAAAGGACACTGTATAGTACATCAAGTTTCTAAAAGGTTAACCAAGCGTACTGGTGTGCAATGAGCCAACTGTGAGATTGCATTTCTTTGAAAAACTTCTTGTGATATGATTACTTTGTGTAAGTGAATGTAACAACAGAGGGCTAATTTGACCTTGGAACAATCTAATGATCATCCTCTAGTTGAATGATACTTATTGGCATCCTTTTTCAATCCCATTCATCATTTTCATTGGTTCTGAATGTTCTCTTGGTGACTTAACTGTTCTGTTTCGTATTGTCATCTAATTAAAGCTCAGGTATAATGTTTTATGAAAGTGAAGCTATTGGCAGGGAAAGCATTTGGATAACTTGCTTTCTCACCTTGGATTTTAAATCTAATGCAGCAAAAAAATGATAGAATGAAAATTCAACAGCAAACATCCTACAAAATATTAGTTTACAGCAAATTGTAGGTTTACAGTGTAAAGTTCCTTATAGCTTGGTTCAGTTTATATCTTTGAATCAGATGCGTTTCCACGCTGGGCACCTTGATTTGAATACATGACCCAGCCTGACTCTCCAGTGCAGGAGCATATCAAAGGTGCTATCATTTGGATGAAATATCAAACCAAACTGCTGGGTACAGGTAATGATGGGTTAAATCACAAGGTACAAGTTGAAGATAGACACAGAGTCGCTGTGGTGCTCCAAACAATATTCCTTCCTCAATGAATATCTACCTTCCAAAGTTGGAATACTTATCAGGTGCAGAATGATGCCTGAGTTTGCATGGTTACTAAGTCACAGCACTCATAAAATTTAACTAATTGTGTGACGTTTTATGAATTTTGTGGATGCTGCAAATCTTGATAACATAGTTAGTAGTGCATGTGATAGTAGCTGGCTTCGGAAAGATATGAATCAATTACTGGAACATACGAAAGCATGGCTGAAGCAACGTTTTACAGAAAGGTGCAAAGTGATGCCCTTTGTTAGAAACAACATGCAGAGATCATAAGATCATCACAACAATGAGCAGGAGTAGGCACTTTTGGTCAAATGAGCCTGCTTGACCATTCAATAAGATGGGATATTGTCCTCAACTTTCATGCCTGTCCCTCATAACTGTTAACTGTCCTGACAATCAGAACTCTGTCTAACTTGCATATATTTATTGATTTGCCCTTTGTGTCATTCTAGGGAACAGATTTCAAAGAAACATGATCATCTGAGAGAAAAAAATTCCTCATCCTCAGCTCCATGTTAAATGGGAGACTACTTATCTTTCAACTGTGCCCCTCAGTTCTACGTTACCTTATGAGAGGAAATATTCTCTCAGCATCTACATTCCTCAGAGTGGATGTGCTTGGGTCATGTAAATGGGCCAAAATTTGGCAGATGAAGCTTAACATGGATACGTGCGAGGTTATTCATTCATTTGGAGGAATAGAATGGCAACACATGACCTAAATGGAGAGAATCTTCAGAATGCTTCAGTGCAGAGGGATCTGGGTGTTCTTGTGCATGAATTGCAGAAAACGGGTAAGTAGGTCCAGCAGGTCATAGGAAGGCAAATGGAATTTTCACATTTATTGCTGAAGGAATAGAGTATAAATCTAGGGAGCTGTTGCTACAACTGTACCAGGCATTGGTGAGACTGCACCTGGAATATTGCATACAGTTTTGGTCCCCTTAATTGAGGAGGGATGTAGTTACATTGGAGGCAGTTCAGAGGAGATTGACTAAATTGATTCTATAGATGAGAGGTTTGTATTATGAACAGAGATGGCGCAGTTTAAGTCTATACTCTAGAGGTTAGAAAAATGGGAGGAGAACTAATTGAGGTTTATAAAATGCTAAAGAGATTAGCAAAGTAAAGAGGATGTTTCCTCTTCTGATACCATCTAGAACAAAAGGTTTCAGGGTAAAGGGTATCAGATTTAAAACAGAGGAGAGGAAAAATTATGACTCTCAAAGCGTCATGAATCTGTGGAATTCATTGCCACACCGTGTGGTGGATGCTGGGACATTGTTTCAACTTCAGGAGAAGACTGACAGATTCTTTATTAGTAATGGCTTGAAGGATTATGGAGAGTAGGCAGGAAAGTGGATTTGAAACCAAGATGAGATCAGCCATGATCATACTGAACGGTGGAGCAGGTTTGAGGGGCTGAATGGCCTATTCCTGCTCCTTGTTCTGATGTTAAGGAAGGTCTGTTGGCCAACATACCAAGACATTAGTCAACTCTTAAAATAGTACAATGGGATCTTTATGTCCACTTATTACATACTAATAAATAATTAGAGGGAGAGACACAGTATGAGGGAACATGAAAGGGGAGATTATGGGAAAAGAAGAAAGCTGAAAAAACTAATTTCAACTATTGTTAGTACTTTTCATTAGTTTATTTTAATTCTTTTCTCTCCTTACACCATGTATCATTTGGGAATTAGTCACAAACAGGATCATTTTCCTCATCTGAATACTTCTTTGATGTGCTTTGGAATGTGTACCAATGGTGCGCCCTGACTCAACCTCTATTTACCTCTTTGCCATGTTTGTTTGAGGTAGCTGATTATCACCAGGGTGAATTAGTTTCTGTGTCCACGGTTGGGAGAGGGGGAGGTTGGGTACAGCTGCTTGATCGTAATTGATCAATTGCTTCTGCAGATGCAGTTGTGTGAGTGCCAGGTGGGCTGGTGGAGAACTAGGGTCAACTGGGAGGTTGAATAACCTGCTTACACGTCCTGTCAAGGCCAGCGTGTAAGTGGTAGCTTATTGGGTACTTGATACCTGTGGAGATGTATTCTCTGACATGAAGAATGAGAAATTTAAAGAAGGGAAGAAAATTGGCAAGGATGCGCACAGTAGCGAAAAAAAAAATGGCTCACTGGCTCCATCTCGTGGTTTCTTTCTCAGTTTGCAATTGAAGTATGGATGCATACATCATGTATGATGTCTTTGGAAGGAATAAACGTAAAATCACACTTGCTTTTGTTGATGGGTTTGATGTTTACTTGCTTTTCAGGCCAGGAGGTCACATTTGTCTGTCTTCAAGATGACGTTAGCCAGCCAAGTCTCAATGAATAAACAAGTAGACCACTTGAGGATTGTTCTTCAATAAGGATCAAAATACTTTTTTTCTTGAGGGCTATTTTTTGATTTGGGGCCAATTTTTCTTTTTCAGGGGTTACTTGTTAATTCTTACTAACTCCTTCATTAGGTGACATGCAGTTATATAGTAACAGCATCTGCTGTGATTGTTTTGGTGTTGACATTTGGGGTACTTGGACACCCAGAATTACCCTCAATAACTGACACACACTGCACATTAATTTGGAAGGAATTGAGTTATCAGTGATTTCAGTTTTTAACAGGGTCCCATTGAGATTCCTTTTAAAAGGCTTTCCTTGGCAGCTTCCCCTTTCCTCCTTTTCGGATCCACTCATTTCTCCTTCCAGTCCCCCTTGAAGCCACTCACTTCTGCTTTCTTTCTCCTTTGCAGCAGCTGGCTTCCGTCCCCCTCACCCTTTTGCAGCCACTCACATCTCCCCTCTCCCCTTTGCAGCATCCCTTCCTTGACTTGCCTTGCCTCTTTGCACTTTGCCCTTCAGCCAGAGATATGAGGCTCAGGTCACCTCTGTCTTGCTTCGCCAGCTAGCACAGACACAAAGGAAAGAATCTGGCCATGGTTGTCAGCAGACCAAGGAAAACAGTTGACTTCTCTTTGGGGTCTTAGCACAGAAAATCAAAAGTACCCTCCATGATCAGACCAGGGGCTTGGAAGGAGTCAGTCAGCCGCTTTGGGCAGTCAGTCAGGATGCAGAGATCAGAGTTAGTTTGAGACATCAGAGAGAATGAGCAGAGATAGTAGGAACTGCCGATGCTGGAGTCTGAGATAACAAGATGTGGAGCTGGAGGAACACAGCAGTCTTTCCTGCTCCTCTGATGTTGCCTGGCCTGCTGTGTTCCTCCAGCTCCACACCTTGTTATATAAGACAGAATGAGCAGATTGTACTGACTCTGCTACACAGACCGAGTGATCGAAAGTGAAGTGGATATCTCTACATCAGAAATTCACATGTCATAAGTGGGAAGAGTTGCCGAACAAAGAGACCTTGGGGTGCATGTTCATTGTTCCTTGATGGTGGAGCTGCTGGTAGACAGGATAGTGAAGAAGACGTTTGGAATGCTTGCCTTTTCTGGTCAGTGCATTGAATATAGGAGTTAGGAGGTCATGTTGCAGATGTATAGGACATGAGTTAGGCCCATTTTGGAATACTGTGTGCAATTCCGGTCTCCTTGCTATAGGAAGGATGTTGTGAAACTCAAAAGGGTTCAGAAAAGATTTACAAGGATATTGCCAGGGTTGGAGGGTTTGAGCTATAGGGAGAAGCTGAATAGGCTGGGGCTATTTTCCCTGGAGCGTTGGAAGTTGAGGGGTGGCCTTATACAGGTTAATGAAATCATGATGGGTATGGATAGGGTAAATAGACAAGGTCTTTTTCCCAGGGTAGGGGAGTTCCAAACTGGAGGACATAAGTTTAAGGTGAGGGAGGGAAAGATTTAAAAGGGACCTAAGGGGCAACGTTTTCACACAGACGGTCGTGTGTGTATGGAACAAGCTGCCAGAGGATGTGGTGCTGGAGGGTATAATTGCAACATTTAAAAGATATTTGGATGGGTATATTAATAGGAAGGGTTTATAGGGATATGTGGCAAGTGCTGACAAATGAGACTAGATTAATTTAGGATATCTGGTCAGCATGGACGAGTTGTACTGAAGAGTCTGTTTCTGTGCTGTACAATCCTATAACTATGAATCCGTTGTGTAATGTAACTGTCTTAAAGGCACAGTGCTTGTGTGGTCTGGAGTCAATGCCTTCATAGGACATAAACAATTGTTCTACAATTGAACGCTGATATAATTTTGTTTTCCTTAATATGAAACTTGTTACTGGCTCCGAACAACAATTCTATCAACATTTAAATATACTCACGGAAAAAAAATGAATAAAAAGTGAGAAATGATTATTTTTCAGTTAACACTCAAGAGAAATTGGTGCGCCGTTACAGAAAGACAGAGCAATGGAAACACTATAAAAATGAATAAATTAGGTGGGGAATAACTAACTGAAAATGCAGAACTAGCTGCAAATAGCAAGCCTAAAATGGGAAATTGTTAATGTAAAGGCAAGCAACTTATAAATGAAAACATACAGGGATTAGGAAAGTGAGGCAAAATAATGAATTAAAAGCCTAAAACTAATTGTCAGAGAAAGTGCGCGATAGGAATTTGTGAAGTGAGCGATGTTTTGAAATATGTGCAGCCTTCTGGTGGGAGTTGGGGCGGGGGCGGCCTTGAATTACTTTGGTTAATCAAATCCATTGTGCTTTCTTCCATTCGTAGGACTGTGTTTGGATGTATTTGCTTTGGTTTTCAAAGCCCAATTTTCTCCAGGATTGTGCTGTTTAGCTACAGTGCCCTGGAGTAAACAAGGGAAAACTGACTTTGGATTGGAACACTGGATCTCCTCTCAGTCTATGGCAGGTGGAAGGGTTGGATGAGCTGGCAAAAAGTAACAGCAAGAAAACAGTAGAAATCTTTGTGACTGATAAACCTCTAAGCCCACGACTGACTGTCCTTTGGGCATAATTAGGAACAAAGGAACAGGAGATGACCACTCACCTCCTCAAAGCCTATTCCACCATTCAATGAGATCACGGCTGACCTGTGGCCTAACAACACATCTATCAAATGCCTGCAGTGTGGAAACAGGCCGTTTGACCCAACAAGCCCACACTGAGCCATCCCCCTACCCTATATTTCCCATGGCTAACACATCTAATCTACACATCCCTGGACGCTATGGGACAATTTAGCATGGCCAAACTACCTTTCCTGCACACCTTTGGACTGTGGGAGGAAACTGGAGCACTTGGAGTAAACTCACACAGATATGGGGGGAATGTGCAAACTCCACACAGATAGTTGCCTGAGGGCGGAATCGAACCCAGGTCCCTGGCACTGTGAGCCACTGTGCCACCTCTTTTATTTTGTACTCTCATCCAGGAAATGAACACGGGACCTCTTGCAAGTCAACAATGTATAAGGCCCTAAGCGTGAATCTTTTTCCTAGACCAACCAACCATTCCCTTTGGCTTTTGTCCCATAATCCCTTAATACCTTTGATGTGTTTTGCCTCAGAATTCAGAGCCTATTAGAGGGCCTCTTCAAAGTTACCCTCATAACTGCAGTCGAGGAGCTCTGCTACACCTACCCAAACAGTTTTTGTTAGGGAATATTACTCACAGTGCTGGCAAGTAACTGGCTGATAGGTCAGGGCCACGTTAGCAACAGAGTTTGATGCTGGGCCCAGTCACTGAATTTGTCCTTGATTCAAGCCTGTCAATTATGCTAAACCCCACAATCCCAAACATTGTTAAATGCCAGACACATACCTTCAATTTATTGCAGGCCGTGTACTATCTCATTGCGTGTCCCAGGATGAAAGAAATGGATATTCAGCTAGATTTTAATGTGTGACCATGTTGGGAGTAGGTGTAGATGGCGAAGGTTAGCCAATGACATGATGGAGATCTGCAAATTTGTGAGACTTGTCTATTTAGCATTGCCACTTCAATATCTTCTAATTTCTGGATTTTCATTTTTGAGATGAACACAAGCCTTAACTCTGATTTACCTGTCTCATTATCTCCTCCTTGTAGAAGAGAACACAATACAGAAGAGGAAGATAGAGAACTGGCCTCCAGCCATTCTTCCTGACAGCTTCAGAAGGGGAAGTGTAGAGTATCAATGTTCTTGGATGTTGCCAATGCAGAGGCAGCCAGACTATGCCATCTGCTGGCTAAATTAAATATCAGGAAGCCTCATCGTGTACAACACTCAGTTACATTGATTTGACATCAACAGTGAGTGAAAACTACCTGCGTTTGGCAAAACTCTTAACTTGAAAATATTTAATTTTTTTTATTCTTTCAGAGCTTTTACATGTTGAACAGGAAGTGGCTGAGGTTCCAGAAGTCCACTACTCAAAGGAGCTCGAACCCTTTCGGGGTGCACTATGACATGGATTTGCGCAGAATATGTCGCTGATCAGTCACTTAAACTCCCTATGCCGCAGATTAGAGGAATGATTGGGTTTCCATAAGGAAATTTGCACTTCACCAGCGAATAGTAACAGATGGTGGAGACAAGGATGGCAGTGGAGATGTGGATCGGACTGTGCAGAACTCTCCATGTACTATGACTGGATGCAGATGCTTTATAGAAACCGTCTTAGGGCTCTCCACTTCTTCCTGGAGCAAAGACCTGAACCATCCCCACCCACCACCACCCTCCTCCGCCTGGCCGAGCTTGTCCTCACCCTCAACAACTCCTCATTTTCTCATTAACTCATTATCATTCTCATTAACTCATCTCATTTTCTTCAGGTAAGAGGGGTTGACATGGGTACCCGCATGGGCCCTAGTTATGCTTGTCTCTTCATGGGGTACATGGAACATTCCTTGTTCCAGTCCTGTTCCGGTCCACACCCACAACTCTTTCTCTGATACATCGATGATATCATCAGTGCTGCTTCCCTCTCTTGTCTGGAATTGGAAAACTTCATCAATTTCGCCTCCAATTTCCACCTTGCCCTCACTTTCACCTGGTCCATCTCTGACTCCTCCCTTCCCTTCCTTGACATTTCTACTTCCATTTCTGGGGATAAACTGGCCACTAATATCGACTACAAACCCACTGACTCCCACAGCTACCTGGACTATACATCCTCACACCCCACTTCCTGCAAAAACTCCATCCCATTCTCTCAGTTCCTCCGTCTCAGTCGCATATGTTCAGATTAGGCCAACTTCGACAAGGGATCCTCCGAAATGTCCACCTTCTGCCTCAACTGAGGATTCCCCAACTCCGTTGTTGACAGGGCCCTCAAACAGGTTCGACCCATCTCCCACATTTCAGCCCTGCCCCGCTCTCTTCCCTCCCACAACAGCGATAGGGTTCCCCTTGTCCTCACCTACCATCCCACCAGCATCCACATGCAGAAGATCATCAGATGCCATTTCTGCCACCTCCAGTGAGATGCCACCACTAGACACATATTCCCCTCCCCTCCCTTGTCTGCCTTCCTCAGGGACCGTTTCCTCTGGGATATTGTGGTCCACACTTCCTTCACCCCCAACAGCCCTACGGCACCTTCCCCAGTAACCAGCAAAGGTACAACACCTGCCCATTTACCTCCTCCCTCCCCAGTATCCAAGGGACCAAATAAACTTTCCAGGTGAAGCAGCACTTCACCTGCACTTCCCAGAATCTAGTCTACTGCATTGACTGCTCACAATGTGGTCTCCTCTACATTGGGGAAACAAAACACAGACTTGGCGACTGCTTCACAGAGCATCTATATTCTGCCCATAAAAAGGACACTGAGCTACCTGTTGCCTGCCACTCCAACACACCACCCTGCTCCCTGGCCAACATCTCTGTCTCTGGCTTGCTGCAGTGTTCCAGCGAAGGTCAACACAAGCTGGAGGAACAACACCTCATTTTCTGCTTGGGGACCCTGCAGGCCTCCGGACTCAATATCGAGTTCAATAATTTTAGGGCCTAAACTTTCCCATGTCCCAGCCCCCCACCTCACACACCAGGCCTTGTTACCACACAGCCTGCCATTACACACCCTCTGTTGTTAGTCACTAACAGTCCCCATTAACAACTATTCACCCTCCCAGCCTGATTGTTAGCAACTCTTTGTCGATCCAACTGCTCGGCCCTCTCTTTATGCTCTATCGTATCGTTTACTCCCTATCCCAAACCCCTCCCTTTTTTCTGCACATAAACTGACATTTTCCCAGCCACCATCAGTTCTGAGGAAGGGTCACCGGACCCGAAACGTTAATTCTGTTTTTTCCTTCACAGATGCTGCCAGACCTGCTGAGCTTTTCCAGCAACTTTGTTTTTGTTGTAGATGCTTTAACACATCGGCTGTTAATGACCAGGGTATTTCTGGAGTAGTTGCAGAAATTATGCAATATTCAATGTTCCAAGTACACTCAGTATGATTGCATAGCTCTGGGAAGATTCCACCTCAAGTGTGTGTGAAATGCTATAGCAGGCCATAGCAATGAAATCTTCATCTTCAGATAGAATGGCCACCTCTGTGAAACATCAAACGTGACAATCAAATACATGACTGCGTGCCTCCTACAGAGCTTTAACCCTGATTTTTCTTAAACATAATGAATAATACCTTAGCTTTGACTGTTCATTGTTCAACTGATGTATGGCAATGTACTCCCAGTTTATGTCAGCAGGCGATGACAGATGATGGAGAAAACGAGTATAGAATCACAGAATCATAGATTCCCTAGAGCGTGGAAGCAGGCCATTCGGCCCATCGAGTCCACACTAACCCTCTGAAGAGCAGCCCACCCAGACCCCCACCCTATCCCTATAATTCTGCATTTCCAATGGCTAATCCACCCAGCCTGCACATCCCTGGATGCTATGGGCAATTTGACAAGGCCAACCCACTTAATGTACAAATCTTTGGACTATGGGAGGAAACCGGAGCACCCGAAGGAAACTCATGCAGACACGGGGAGAATGTGCAAACTCCACACAGTTGGATTGGATGGCTGAAGGATATCAGCAATATGACAGTAACCCAAAAATATTTTGTACTCTTGAATAAACATCTTTTTTGACACCAACTAATCACTAATGAAATGAAAGTTTTTGCAGTCGATAGATACTTCTCAGTGATTGAAGTAATGCCTCAATAGCCATGTGTGTAGTTGATGATGTTCTGCACCTATAGGAAGCCAGGCAGAGCCACAATTTGGAGCATCTGTTCATTCTGACTGGCATTATCACAGGAGAAATTGACACAATTTTTGCCCTTGACAAACCAGTCATTAATTACATTTCTGATGCATTCATGAGATCGAACTGCAAGTCTCCGTCAGAGGGCTTGGAGCATCTAGATACAAAATGATTGATAATGGTGATCACTTTGCTATCCATTGCTAAAACTATCAGATCAGGCTAGAAACAGACTGCAAATATCTGTTACTACTCATGACTGAGATGCACTTTGGGACCCTATGAAAATCCTGATGTGCAGATCTATATGGGAATTACCCGGGAAATTTCAGCCTGAGACACCATCATCCTACTAAGACGTTGGCACTCCTGTGAATCAATAAAAAAAATTTATTATATATATCAATCTTTTATTTAGGTAGAAATGTTAATTTTTATCCTTGTCCACAACTCACTTTCATCTTGGAAGTAAATGGACAATTTACAGCACAAATATTTATAACCAAATACCTACAGTAGCTCTGTGGGACTTTGCAAAATTGAATGTCTACCCATTGTGAACTTAGAAACGATTGCCTCCAAGCATAAATACCTTGCACGTATTCTCATCAAACATTCTATACCTTCCTTTGATCTCCACCAGGAAAGCCATTCAGGCCAATTTCAGATCAGGTCTCATGACTCCTTTCATTTACCCTAAATTTAAAGATATAACCCTAAAGGATAATAATGTTAAAAAACCTCACAGTTGTAAAACATCCAAGATCTTTGAGTGGCGCAGAGGTATGCATTTCCAGGTTTGAAATCTTAAGAACTATCCAGCCTTAAATGACCATGTTGTAATCTAAGCAATTTAACCTTGTGGTTTTTGACTGCTTCTAACTAGCCTCTCTGCCATTTCATGCCATTTATTAGATTTGGCAGCCCTCACCGTGAGTGTATTTCTTTGGGTCTGAATTATCTTTGCCAATCTCCTGTGAGAAGCTATGAATGTTTATAACCATCGTCCCTTTGTTCTCCTGGCCAGCTTCCCACCTACACTGTCTTTAAACATGAGCTCATCCAAAACTTTGTTGCTCATTTCTCAACTCATATCAAATTCCATACATTCATCGTTTTTTTTAATCTTCATCGGTTCCAGGCCCAACATCACCTAAATTTTTAAAATTACCAAATTTGTATTCAAATACCTCCTTGTCCCTCCCTATCTTTGCAACTTCCTCTAGTCCTACAGCCTGTCAAAGATTCTCCGCTTGCTCAATTCTGGCCTCTTTCCCAGCCCCTGATTTTAAACACTCCACCATTGAGGGCACTGCCTTCAGCTTCCTGCACCTTCAGCATTGCCATTTCTTGCCTAAACTTCTCTGCTTCTCTACCTCGCTTCTTCTCTAAGATCCACCATGAAATCTACCTCTATGACCAACTATTTGGTTGCTTGCTATTTCCCATACGACTCTGCATCACATTTTGTTCCTGTGAAGTTCCGTAGGACATTTTGCTACATGAAAGGCACTATTTGAATGCTTGTTATTGTTGTATCTAGGCGCCATCCATAAAAAGCATTATTATTCACTTTGTGCCAAAAATGTTATCTAACTGTGATGGATTATAATAGGATTTAAAAGTGTACTTTCTATTAAAAAGTTGAAGAAGCTGAAGGGATGGTTTCTTTGCATCTATATGAATAATCCTACATCTAACTTCTCCCTATTCCCAGCAATTTGATTGGAGTTCAACAAGGTATGTGTGTATTTGACAAACTTGATCATTGTGTGTTCTTTAACGGTCTCTTTCTCAGTAGCATAATCCCTTACTCACCCATAACTAATGCTGTTAGTAAAATAAATTGTGGTGCTATCAGTTAGGTATGAGAACCCATGAATGATAGAAGTGTCCAGCTTGCAAAAATGTTTCTGTTAGAGTTAACTCAGGCACCCAACTGCATTGTTGTAGTTGGATTTAAACAGTGTATCATAATGAAGTGTCTTTCAGCGTCTCCAAGACACAAGCACATCAGACATTGGCATCATGAACATGGTGACTGCTTCTCCCACGGTGGTCGGGTCGTGTTTCACGATTTTAAATTTCTAATTCTTTCCATATCAGACCCTCGCCAGATGGTTGCAGTGAGAGGGGCTCAATCTGAAACCCATGGCTGCCTGCCCTCAGTTAAAACCAATTTTAAATTACATCCTTATCACAGTCAATTCTTTTAAAATGATCTGATAGTAACACGCCTCCACTTCAATGGGATACAGACTGACACAGTTGATTCCTTGCTTGAGCACTGTCACATGCCTTTAAGTGCAACCCTATTTTGTACTGCATTATTTATAGTTGTGCACCGTTTAAAATGTGCACGATGAAAGGATAACTGTAAGATGTGTGTGGGGGAGATAATTGGGCCTATACGGCTGACAGAAGAAAAGATGTATACAGCATGAATATCAATCGGATTCTCAAGGGAAGAGAATGTAAAATGACCCAAAAAATAAATAAAATTCCACCCACAGGAACATAAATGGAATGACAGCGAAATAAATTGGCCAGAGCTCTGTCACGCCTAGTGAAACATGGATTGGTTACAGTAGCAGTGTAATGACTGTGTAGAGAAGTAAATGAGATTTGAAAAATTTGATCCCAATCACTAGTTGGCGTTGATTACTGCAGCCAGCACCCGTTTTCTCTATTTAAATTAAGTAGAATGTGAAACTCTACTCTGGGGCAGCACAGTGGCTCAATGGTGGGTACCACTTCCTCACAGCACCAGACACCTGGGTTCAATTCCAACCTCAGGCAACTGTCTGTGTGGAGTTTGCACATCCTCCCGGTGTCTGTGTGGGTTTCTGCTGGGTGCTCCGGTTTCCTCCCACAGTCCAAAGATGTGCAGGCTAGGTGGATTAACCATGCTACGGTGGCCATAGCGTGTGTGGGTTATCCAGGGGTAAAGCTGGGTTACACGGATAGTGTGGGTATGTGAAATCAGTGAGGAGAAGGTATTGTAGCAAAATGCTATTCCAGTGTGAAACCATTTCCTCTCTACATGACAGCACAATAGTTTCCTGGGATTCTCACTTTGTTTAAGTGAGGATCAAACTTGTCAAGTCTCATTTGGATGGTTTGGTGTTAAATTTTGTTTAATGACTACCTTTTGAAGTGTCATGTGACATATTAGTTGGTTAGACACACAATATAAATGTGAATTACTTTTGTTGGGAGGCTGGTTTGAGCAGTTTGACTTCTGTGTGGATGTATATTGATAGCTCCATCTAGTGGCCCAAATAAAAACTGGCAGAAACTGTCTGTTAAGGACAAGTGGTTCTAAATGACAGGTGGTGCAAGGTGGAATTCTGGGCTGTGGATCCAACAAGTGCCTTAGTAGAGAGGAAATGACTGCCAGAGAGAAAAAGAGGACCATGAAGTACTGCAGAAACCCCCTGAGTGCACTGCGGTCTCCATGCAACATTCAGTTTTGAGTACTGCTGAGAATGATAGCTTTTGTGGCAAGTGCGTTCAGAGCCTACTCTGAGACATCCTGGGTATGTCAGCCATACAAGGTGGGAAAATGAAGAGAAAGAAGTGCAATCATTAGAGCAATAGACAAACATTTCTGCTGACAACATTATGGTATGTTGCCTCTCTGATGATACCTGAATGGCATGTCACCAGGGTCAAAGAGTGCCGCTGATTATTTGCAGAACATTCTGAAAGGTCTTGCTCCATGTTGATACCAAATTGAAGGAGTGATGAGATCTCACAGGCAGATTTTATTGAACCACGAAAAGAATCATAAGCAGGAGCTCAAATACAGTAATCTCAGAAACATTCACAGCATTATGCATCGATGAAAGACTGAGTGGAGAGATTTTGCAGGAGGAAGTGCTATGGATCTCTAAGGGCATTGGGACTGATTCTGCAGGAGACGCAACTTGTGTGAGTTGGACTGGTTGGATTTTAACAAGGCTGGGCCCAATATTGTTATGGGCAGGTTCACCAATCCTGTCAAGAAGAGTTCAAACTGGTAAAGCAGGTAAATGAAAATATGAACATAGATTCAAAGCTGGAAGCAGAAGGCCAAAAAGCAATTAGGAGAAGTGTGTGGAATGTAGAAGAAACCAAGGCTAGAAAATAGATAAATAGATAATACTGGTATGTAGTATATGGTAATGCATGGATTCTAGTGAATAGATGGATGAGCTGAGAACACAGACAGAGACTTGAATCATGATAACATTTTTGAAACATCAGTTACAGAAAGCCAGATGTGGCAGGTTAGTTTGAGATAACAAGGTGTAGAGCTGGATGAACACA
>JAHRHZ010000021.1:43939353-43975806 GCA_024137785.1 Ginglymostoma cirratum
TGTGTTCATCCAGCTCTACACCTTGTTATCTCAGGTTCTCCAGCATCTGCAGTTCCTACTATCTCTGGCAGGTTAGTGTTCCAGTTTTCAGACTAGTTAATTTCAGAGATTAAAAAAAAGGAGATGGGGTTGCAATATTGGTTAAGTAAACAGTTGTAGCTGTGAGCAGGGAATATATACTAAAGAGAAGATACAATCTGTCATGACTCACTGGCGTAGTACGTAGGAAATCATGCATCGTTAGTCCCAGAGTCATCACAAAAGTTAAAGATTTTCTTAAAAATGCAAAACTCCCCAATTTTTATGTATTCTAGACCTAGGCTGACAGAAAGAGACCTAGGCTGACTGAAAGTATGAACTAGATTTTTGTACTTAACCGAAGTTATGATTTATTACAAGTAGCTCTACTTTAGCTACAGGTAAACAACTACGAAGCGATGAATATTCTGTTAATTTAAATTCCAATCCCATTATAAAACTCCTTATGCACACACAGAGACAGGTAGACAGACACAGAAATGGAAAAAGTAGATTATGGGAAGGCAATTCAGTGGTTTTGATTTACAGGGTTGCTGAGATGATCTTTATGATTCTTACGTTGGACAGAACGCTGCTTCTCAATTTTCCTTCTCCAGATGGTTTGCAAGAGGGGACTGGTTCTCTCTTACAAGAGGACTCTGACTTATCAATTCAATGTAACAGCTTACAACAACCAATGAAGTAAAGATATACTGGTTTTCTTCAGGCTTAAAGTGGCATTTCTCCAGAGTACAGAGAGACAGCTCCTGAGTTGATGCAGATCTGACCATTTCTCTGTATCTTGTTCACAGCTCCAAGCTGTTCAGCAACTTGACAACCAATCACATAGCTGTTGGCAGGCAGAAGATTTTGCCATTGATAACTGGTTACTAGTCCACACCAATCGGTTCCTTGTTGCCAACCAATGCTCCATTTGTACACAGCCCCTCATCTCCAGTTTGCCTTCATTTACTGCTTGCACAAGCAGCTGTACAAATAATGTATGAAATATGTGTCAGGATACTTGCTTTTCAAAACACGCAGAAATCTTTGCAAATCCTTGGTGTTAAAATAGTTGTTTCTCATTTCAGACCAGAATTTTAAAAAGCATAAAATTAACATGACACTGTCTTTATAACTCACATGCTGGGAGTGTTCCCTTACAAGCCACTCAACATCCTGACTTGGAAATATATCTCTGTTCCTTCACTGTTGTTGGGACAAAATCCTGGAAATCCTTCCCTAAAGGCATTGTGAGTCAGCCTACAGCACATGGGCTACAGCGATTCATGTAGGCAGCTCACCACCACCTTCTCAAGGGCAAGTAGGGATGGGCAATAAATGCTGACCCAGCCAGCAATGCCTATGCCCCAAGAGTGAATGAAAAAACTACAGGCTCCGAGACTCCTGGAAGAGATATGAGAGCAAATAATGAGAATAAGTAATAGAGTAATAAATATAGGGTGCTTGAACTATCCTAATATTAACTCAGATAGAATTAACACAACAGATATAGAGGCTATAAAATTCTATGTATTCGAGACCATTTTTAGCCATTATGCAGGGGACTCATGAATGTATTTAATTGTTCCCTTTTACAGCCATGCTATCACATTTTTTAAAAAATTCTAGCTTGGTTTTGGAGGTTTGAATTTACTATTTAAATAGATACAGTTTGGTTCACTATATAGATGATTATTTCACTTATGTTCTGGAGTGACAGTTTTCAATGGATTGCTCTAACAACAGCCTTTTAAAAAATTGTTTGCAAAGCAAGTATGTCAGATTAAAAGGATCTATAAACTGGTCTGCCATAAAGATTCATTTAAGATATGTTAATTTATGTAAATTGAAATCTATCCTGCTTATGGCATGATGGTGGTCTTAGACAGGGCCTCTGTAGGGATAGCTTAATATGTTTCTTTCTAATTGGCCAATGCTATAACTTCAAATTAACTCATGTTGATGTAATGGTAACCATTTGGCCATTGATTTCATCTTTGAAACCATAAAGAAAATACAGTGGCTACTGCATTTCAAGCACAGTCCTCTCTAGTATTTAACAGGCCCAGTTGAAAATTAAGCACTGCATTTTTATTTTATTCTAAAGGGTTTGGTTTTGTTATGCATTCTTTTTGTTTCTGTTGAGTCTATAAGACTTTATTACACTGAAACAAACATTCTTATCTTGTTTAAAATTAAAAATGCCTATTAATTTTATTGTGGGGTTGGATTGCAGGTGGCAGAAGTGGAGGATAATGATACGTTGAATCCGGAGGTTAGTGGGGAAATACGTGAGGACGAGGGGAATTCTGTCTTTGTTTTTATTGCGGGGAGGGGATGTGAGGGCAGAGGTGCGGGAAATGCAAGAGATGCGGTCGAGAGCATTTTCAACCACTGAAGGGAGGATGTTGTGATCCTTGAAATAAGAGGACATCTGGGACCCAACATTAAAAATGCCAAAAAAGTCCCTATACACTTGCATTCCCTATGCAGATAGCCTAAAAGCCCTCTGCTTCATCCCCTCCCGCAGGCCCGACCAGGCCCCTCCACCGACACCCTCATCCGCTTAACCGAACTCATCCTTACAGTTAACAATTTCTCCTTCAATTCCTCCCACTCCCTACAGATAAAGGGGGTGGCCATGGGTACTCGCATGGGCCCAAGCTACACCTGCCTCTTTGTAGGATACATGGAAAATGTCCCTCTTCCGTAGCTACACTGGCCCTAAACCCCACCTCTTCCTCCGTTACATCGATGACTGTATCGATCCTACCTCGTGCTCCTGCGAGGAGCTTGAACAGTTCATCAACTTTACAAACACCTTTCAGCCCAACCTCAAGTTCACCTGGACCATCTCTGATACCTCTCTCTCCTTCCTGGACTTCTCTGTCTCCATCTCTGGTGACCGCCTCGAAACTGACATCTATTTCAAGCCCACCGACACCCACAGCTACCTGGACTACGCCTCCTGTCACCCACCCTCCTGCAAGAATTGATTCCCTACTCCCAATTCCTCCACCTCCGCCGTGTCTGCTCCCAAGATGGGGGCATTCCATTCCCAAACATCCCAGATGTCTTCTTATTTCAAGGACAGCAACTTCCCCCTTTCAGTGGTTGAAAATGCTCTCGACTGCATCTCTTGCGTTTCCCACACCTCTGCCCTCACACCCCCTCCCCGCAACAAAAACAAAGACAAAATCCCCCTTGTCCTCACATATCACCCCACAAACCTCCAGATTCAATGTATCATTCTCTGCCACTTCTGCCACCTGTAATCCAACCCCACAACCAAAGATATATTTCCCTCCCCCACCCTATCTGCCTTCCATAGGGACCAGTCTCTCCATGACTCCTTTGTCCGCTCCACGCTCCCCACTAGCCCCACCACCCCCGGCACTTTTCCCTGCAACTGCAGGAAGTGCTACACCTGCCCCTACACCTCCCCCCTCACCTTCATCCAGTGACCCAAACAAACCCTTCAGATCAGACAGAGGTTCACCTGCACATCTGTCAATGTGGTCTATTGCATCCGCTGCTCCCGATGTGGCCTCCTGTACATTGGTGAGACCAAGCGGAGGCTCGGAGACCGCACTGTAGAGCACCTGCTCTCTGTTCGCGACAAATGACAACACCTTCCAGGCGTGAACTATTTCGACTCCCCCTCCCACTCCCTGGGCGACATGTCCATCCTGGGCCTCCTCCAGTGTCACAATGATGCCACCTGGAAACTGGAGGAGCAGCACCTCATATTCCACCTTGAGAGCCTACAGCCCAATGGTCTCAATGTAGACTTCACCAATTTCAAAAGCTCCCTACCCAACGGCCTCATCCCATGACCAACCCTCCCTCTCATCTCTGCCTCCATGACCTGACACAACCTGTCCATCTTTCCTTCCACCTATCCGCTCCTCCCTCCTCGCTGACCAATCCCTACCACTGCCTACCTGCACTCGCCTATCACCATTCCACCTACCTTCCCCAGCTCCACCTCTCCTCTCTGACTATTTCAGAGCTCCCTTCCCTTTCCCCATTTCTGAGGAAGGGTCCCGACCTGAAACGTCAACTTTCCTGCTCCTCTGATGCTGCCTGGCCTGCTGTGCTCCTCTAGCTCCACACTATATTATCTCATTATTAAATTGCACCAGTTATACCTGAAGACACCATCCTCTTCCAGTGCCTCTGCGCTGTCCTCCAGCTGAGTTGAATGGCATTCTCCTAGTTCCATTCTTATTTATTTAATTGTGGCCAGAAAATCACTGGCAGTGGCTCTCATCTTACTCCTGTGCAACTAGATCTGAGCACCCAAGCACGTACACAAGCATCATCCTCAGTGACACCATTTGAAGACCTGTCACTTTCCACATACACATTGATGACTGTCCACTCCACCTCGTTCTACCTCTTCGAAACCCTGCACTAGATTGTCAGACTCTTTGATGCAGTACGGGGTGAGCAGAAATTTCCTCCATTTAAATATCAGGAGGACTGAAGTAACTGTCTTTAGTCCATGCCACAAATTCCTTTTCCTAGCCATTCTCACCATCTCTCTCCCTGACAAATATCAATGGCAGAACCAGGCAGTTCATAATATTGCTGTCATATTTGACTCTGTGATGATCTTCCAGTCACATGTTCATGACCAGTTAGCTACATGCCACTTCTTTGCCTCTGCCTCAAATCCATTTGGTGCTGAAACCATTATCCATGTCTTTGTTACCTCAAGATTTGACTATTCAAACATAATTCTAGCCAATCTCACATGTCTACCATCAGTAATGGCATCCATAACGTGCCTTTCATGTCCAAACATGCACTACATTCCATTCATTCCTGTGGTGATTAACATTTTTTTTCTATTTGTTTGTGGGATGTGGGCATTGCTGGCTGGCCAGCATTTCTTGCCCATCCCTAGTTGCCCTTGAGAAGGTGGTGGTGAGATGCCTTTTTGAACCGCTGCAGTCCACCTGTTGTGGGTTGACCCACAATGCCATTATGGAGGGAATTCCAGGATTTTGACCCAGCAACCATAAAGGAATGGTGATATAATTCCAAGTCAGAATGGTGAGTGGCTTGGAGGGGAACTTGAAGGTGGTGGTGTTCCCATATATCTGCTGTCCTTGTCCTTCTAGATGGAAGTGGCCGTGGGTTTGGAAGGTGCTGTCTGAGGATCTTTGGTGAATTTCTGCAGTTCACCTTGTAGATAGTACACACTGCTGCTACTGAGCATTGGTGGTGGAGGGAGTGGATGTTTGTGGATGTGGTGCCAGTCAAGCTGGCTGCTTTGTCCTGGATGGTGTCAAGCTTCTTGAGTATTGTTGGAGCAAGTGGGGAGTATTCCATCACAATCCTGACTTGAGCCTTGTAGATGGCGGGCAGATTCTGGGGAGTCAGGAAGTGAGTTACTCATTGCAGTATTCCTAGCCTCTGACCTGCTGTTGTAGCCACTGTGTTTATGTGGTGAGTCCAGTTGAGTTTCTGGTCAATGGTAACCCCCACGATGTTGATAGTGGGGAATTCAATGATGGTAATACCATTGAATGCCAAGGGGCAGTGGTTAGATTGTCTCTTATTGGTGATGGTCATAGCCTGGCATTTGTGTGGCACAAATATTATTTTCCACTTGTCTGCCCAAGTCTGGATATTATCCAGATCTTGTTGCATATGAACGTGGACTGCTTCACTATCTGAGGAGTTACGGCTGGTGCCGAACATTGTGTAATCTTCAGCGAACATCCTCACCTGTGACCTTATGAAGGAGGGAAGGTCATTGGTGATGCAGCTGAAGATGGTTGGGCCTAGGACACTACCCTGAGGAATTCCTACAGCGATGTCCTGGAACTGAGATGACTGACCTCCAACAACCATGACCATCTTCGTATGTATCAACCACTGGACAGTTTTCCTCCTGATGCCCATTGATTCCAGTCTTGCTCGGGCTCCTTGATGCCTCTCTCATTCAAATGCTGCCTTGGTGTCAAGGGCTGTCACTCTCACATCACCTTTGGAATTCAGCCATTTTGTCTATGTTTGAACCAAGGTTGTAATGAGGCCAGGAGTTGAGTGGCCCTGGCAGACCCCAAACTGGGCATCACTGAGCAGGTTATTTCTGAGCAGGTGCTGCTTGATAGCACTGTTGATGACACCTTCTATCACTTTACTGATGATCGAGAGGATACTGATAGGGCGGTAATTGGCCTGGGTTGGATTTGTCCTGCTTTTTATGTGCAGGATATACTTAGGCAATTTTCCACATTGTCAGGTAGAAACCAGTGTTGTAACTGTACTGGAACAGCTTGACTAAGGGAGCGGCAAGTTCTGGAGCACAAGTCTTCAGTACTGTTGTGGGAATATTGTCAGGGCCTTTAGACTTTGCAGTATCCAGTGTCTCCAACTGTTTCTTAATATCACGTGGAGTCAATTGAATTTGATGAAGACCGGTATCTGTAATGTTGGGGACCACTGGGGGAAGCCAAGATGGATCATCCACTTGGCACTTCTGGCTAAAGATCGCTGCGAATGCTTCAGCCTTATCTTTTGCGCTGACGTGCTGGGCTCTTCCATCATTGAGGATGGGGATATTTGTGGAACCTCCTTCTCCATTGAGTTGTTATAACTGTAACTGTTATATCAGAATCACGACTGGACGTGGCGGGACTGCAGAGTATATATCTGATCTGTTGGTTGTGGGATCGCTTAGCTCTGTCTATCACTTGCTGCTTTCGCTGTTTGGTGTGCAAGTAGTCCTGTTTGGTAGCTTCACCAGTTTGACGCCTCATCTTCAGTTATGCCTGGTGCTGCTCCTCCAGCACTCTCCACTGAACCAGGGTTGATCCCCTTGCTTGATGGTAATGGTCGAATGGGGAATATGCCGGGACATGAGGTTACAGATTGTGCTGGAGAACAGTTCTGCTGCTGTTTCTGATGAAGGGTCTAGGCCCGAAATGTCAAGCTTTCCTGCTCCTATGATGCTGCTTGGCCTGCTGTGTTCATCCAGCTCCACACCTTAGTTATCTTAGTTTTGCTGCCGTTGATGACCCTCAGCGCCTCATGGATGCCCAGTCTTGAGTTGCGAAATCTGTTTGAAGTCTGTCCCATTTAGCATGGTGACAGTGCCAGACAACGTGATGGAGATTGTTCTCAATGTGAAGGCGGGACTTCGTCTCCACAAGGATGTGCGATGGTCTCTCTTACCAATACTGTCATGGACAGATGCAACTGCACCTGGGAGATTGGTAAGGATGAGGTCAAGTATGTTTTTCCCTCTTGTTGGTTCCCTCACCACCTGCTGCAGACCCAGTCTAGCAGCTATGTCCTTTAGGACCCGACCAGCTTGATCAGTAGTACTGCTGCTGAGCCACTCTTGGTGATGGACATTGAAATCCTCCGTCCAGAGTACATTTTGTGCCCTTGTCATCCTTAGTGCTTCAGCCAAATGTTGTTCAATATTGAGGAGTACTGATTCATCAGCTGAGGCAGGACGGTATGTGGTAATCAGCAGGAGGTTTCCTTGCCCATGTTTAACCTGAATCCCTGAGACTTCATGGGATCAGGAGCCAATATTGAGGACTCCTAGAGCAACTCCCTCCCGACTGTATACCACTGTGTCGCCCCCTCTGCTGGGTCTGTTCTGCTGGTGAGACAGGACATATCCAGGGATGGTGATGGTGGTGTCTGGGACATTATCTGTAAGGTATGATTCAGTGAGTATGACTATGTCAGGCTGTTGCTTGAGTAGTCTGTGAGACAGCTTTCCCAATTTTGGCACTAATCCCCAGATGTTAGTGAGGAGCACTTTGCAGGGTCGACAGAGCTATTTCTGCTGTTGTCTTTCCCAGTGCCTAGGTTGATGCCAGGTGATCCATCTGGTTTCATTTTTTTGAGTCTTTGTAACAATTGGTACAACTGAATGGCTTGTTAGGCCATTTAAGAGAGCAATTGAGAGTCAACCACTGTGGGTCTGGAGTCACATGTAGGCCAGACCAGGTGAGGATGGCAAATTTCCTCCCCGAAGGGCATTAGTGATGGGTTTCCCCTGACAGTCGACAATGATTTCATAATGATCGGTAGATTCTTAATCACAGGTATTTTTTCCAATTATTGAATTCAAACCCCACCATCTGCTGTGGTGGGATTTGAGCTCAAGTCCCCAGAACACTGGATAACACAGTGTGGAGCTGGAGGAACACAGCAGGCCAGGCAGCATCAAAGGAACAGGAAAGCTATCGTTGCGGGTCGGGACCCGAAGGGTCCTCCTCTGATGCTGCCTGTCCTGCTGTGTTCCTCCAGCTCCAAACTGTTATCTGTGACTCCAGCATTTGCAGTTCTTACTATCCCCAGAACATTAGCTGGGTTTCTGGATTAATAGTCCAGCCATAATACCACTAGGCCATTTGTTTCTGATAAGAAATACCCTGATTTTAAAAATTTCCAGCCCTGCTTTCAAATCTATCCATGGTGTTGGTTCTGTCTATCTCTGTAATCTCCCCCAGACTTGCAATCATCTGTGATATCTGCTCCAACTGTATTGCTTTTCCTTCAGTTCTTTTTTTATTGTGTATTCTTGATCTTAATCACTTTTCCCTTAATGGTTGTGTTTTTGGTTGACTGAGATTTGGATTTTCCTTTCTCTCAGTTTCTCTACCTCACTTTTGTCCTCTCGTATATTCCTTATAACATAGCTCTTTGACCAAACTTTTCAACATTAGTCTCAACATTCCATTATTTGGCTTGATGTCATAACTTGTTTTTAGTTCTCCTGTGGCCATACATTGGAACCTTGTGTTAAAGGTGCTATATAAATATCAGTTATTATTGTTGTTGACAGTTTCACTCTTTTGTGACATTAAGATTTTTGGTTATTGGGATTGCATTGAATGTCATATAAATCTGTGCAATTGAATTTCATGGGCCATTGAAACTTTTGTATGATTAAGTGCTGAAATAGCATTTGACATTGCAGACTGATTTTTAATGAAATGTTCTTTCTCCAGCATGTGGTATTTGATTCCAATGGTGAGTCAGGAAGCCTGCTCTATGTATTTAAATTAAGTCACTGCTGTGGACATAACTGGCAAGATTGACATTTATTGCCAATCCCTGAATGCCTTCAAGACAGTTGTGATGAGCTGTTTTATTGAACACTGCAGTCCACATGATGTAGGCACACTCACAGTGCAATTAGGGACATTGACCACTAAAATAATAACTGATTCGCAAAAGCCATGATCTTTACTGCCCAGCAGTAAGCAGGTAGTGTTTACTCACTAAACCGGTCAGGGAGCTCATTACCTGATTTTTACTGTACATTTCCCCTTTGAGCTATACTCACAGAGTAATGACGTGGAGCTAGGACTCTTGCTGGTTTATCCCATTCCTAGCCCAGTGGACAAGCCTAACATCTCAGTGGAAATGAAATTAAAATCTAGCATCTTCAAGGTCATTATTTTGCCATATTTCATCAGGTATCACGTCCTATTTAAAATTGAGTCAATGTGGTGATTGGGAATCTCATTTTTTGAGGTCTATCAGATTAAGTAAACCAATTTTTATGAATCTGCAAATACTTTGGCAGTAAATATCTAATATAAAGGGGAAAAGAACCCTGAAGTCTAATTATGTGTTGATGAGGCGACAAGAAATGCATTGATGTTTGGTCCATCTTGTTAAATATTTTAACTGATAGAACTTGCTGGATTATGCAAATATCATGATTAACTCTTAAAAAAAACATGATTTTAAAGATATCCTGAGACAAACAATCTCAATTGTTGACATTCTTTTGAAAAAAAAACCTATGAGATGTACCTTGATTGGAAAAGAAAACTGGATTTCCACAAGAGATTTTTCTGTATTGTGTTTGTATGAGAATTCTCTCAAGATACCTTCCCTTCTTTGGGTGGACTGGCTATAAGGTAAATGAAGACATTTTGCATGTATTCCTATGTGTAGTCCTACACAATTCTTCTGAGTGCCCTTTTTTTTATGAGAATCCTGAATATTACTGTATCCTTTTAAGGAAGCTATCCCAATGACGTTTCCCACTGAAATGCAGGACAGTAAGCACTGGCATCTTTGAATATCTTTGGCATTTAAAAGCCAGATCCAAAAGCCGAGAATATTTGCTAAACTTAAGTAGAATGTTAGTTCAGCTTCAGCTGAAGTATTGCGAGAAGGATATGAAGGCTTTGGAAAGGATACAGACAAATTTTACTACAATGGTTTCAAAGACAAGGTTTAACAAATACACGAAGACTGGTGATACTGTGGTTATTCCATTTTAAACACAAAAGGTTAGGAGGAAATTGGAAAGAGTTGTTTCAAATCGTGAAGGGCTTATTTCAAGTAAGTAAAGAGAAACTGTTTGCAACGATAACAAGGGCAGATGGTCAACTGGCACCGATTTATCATGCATGGCAAAAAAAACCCCAAAATGGCCTAAGGAAAAGTTTTTCACAAAGAATGGCTGGAATTTGGAATGCATCACCAGTTTGGGTGATGGAGACTGGTTCAGTAGAAGCTTTCAAAATAGAATTGAATAAGTTGTTAATAGGGAGAAAATGCAGGGATCTATGGAAAAAATGAGTGAGTGCTGGTGCATGGATAGACAAGCACATTACATTGTACAAGGGGTTGCTCATAACCTTGCTTGCCGAGACCCTCCTCTTCCAGTTTCAGTAAATAACAGGAGCTGCTTGGTGGTCTATAGAACCATAGAATTATACAGTACAGAAGAGACCCTTCAGCCCATTAAGTCTGTACTGCTAAATATATACCATTATCTACATTAGTTCCAGCTTCCCACACTAGGCCCAGAGCCTTGAATGTTATGACAAATCAAGTGCTCATCCAAGTACTTTTTAAAGGTTGTGAGTTTTCCTGTCTCAATGACCCTTCCATGCAGTGCATTCCAGAACCTCACCAACCTTTGGGTAAGAATGTTTTCCTCAAATCCCTTCTAAACCTTCTGCCTTCTCCTTCAAAATTATGTCCCCTTGTTAGATTCTTCTAATCACCCTGTGCAGCGATGCTATTACGTATCTCTGGAGCAGGTGGGCCTTGAATCCAAGCCTCTGTGACTCAGAGATAAGAACACTACCATTGCACTACAAGAGCCCCTACTGGAACCTTGTTATTCTGGTCGCCCCATTACAGGAAGGATGTGGAAGCATTGGAAAAGGTGCAGAGGAGATTTACCAGGATGTTGCCTGGTCTGGAGCAAAGGTCTTATAAGGAAAGGCTGAGGGACTTGGGTCAGTTCTCATTGGAGAGAAGAAGGCTAAGAGGGGATTTAATAGAGACATACAAAATGATCAGAGGATTAGATAGAGTGGACAGTGAGAGTCTTTTTCCCAGGATGATGACGTCGGCTAGTACGAGGGGGCATAGCTGCAAATTGAGGGGTGATAGATTTAAGACAGATGTCAGAGGCAGGTTCTTTACTCAGAGAGTGGTAAGGGCGTGGAATGCCCTGCCTGCCAATGTAGTTAACTCAGCCTCATTAGGGGCATTTAAACAGTCCTTGGATAAGCATATGGATGATGATGGGATAGTGTAGGGGGATGGGCTTAGATTAGTTCACAGGGCGGCGCAACATCGAGGGCCGAAGGGCCTGTTCTGCGCTGTATTGTTCTATGTTCTATGTTCTATGTTCTATTCGACAAAGAGAAACAGGTGCTTTCTATTCACTTTATTCATGCCCCTCATAATGATATGGACTTCTATTAGGTCTCCACTTTACTTTCTCTTCTCCAAAGAAACAACCCAAGCTTATCCAGCCTCTCTTCACAGCTGAAATGCTGCATTCCAGGCAACATGCTGGTGAATCTCCTTTGCAAGCCCTACAGCACAATCACATCCTTCTTATCATGTGTTGGCTCGAACTGCACACAGTACTCCAGCTGTGACCCAACCAAAGTTCTGCATAGCTCCAATATGACCTCCTTGTGTTTATAATCTATGCCATGACTGATAAAGACAAGCCTTCCATATGCCTTCTTAACAAACCTGTTAACTAATTCTGCCACTTTCAAGGATCTGTGGACAAGCAACGCAAGATCTCTCTGTCCCTTTGAGCTTCCTAATGTCTTCTGTTCATTGATTACCAGTTTAACTACAAGAGTCTGATTTAGTTAACAAAATATAGTTTTTTGCAAGTGAACAACTGATTGCAGACTACATTAGTATATAACAGACATTGTTACAGAGAATTGAGGTGGGCCACACGTTAGGTTCAACTTCTTTGAGATTCTAATCTGACAAATGTATAAGACATTAACATGGTGGGTGGTGCTTATGGCACTCCTCGCTCCTCCACGAATCTCAACAGGCTGATTAAATTTTTTTAATCCTGTCATACCCATTTAGACACATATGCATCTCTTTCCAAACTTTTTCTTCTCATTATTAATTTATACAGTTGCGTATATAATTCCATTTACTGCTGCCCATCTCATCCACCACCCCCCAGAAAAAAACTGTAATGTTACAAATTCAGGCAATTGGAGGTTTCACTATTCACCCAGACCCATTCTCATCAGGTTTGGAGGACCGGTAGTTAGCTGGGTGGAGGACTGTTGACTTTGATTCTTTTCCTGACCGACTGAGATTTTTGAGTCAGCTCGTTGTTAAGTTGCTCATTTGGTTTGTCCAATCAATCAGTGATAGACAATTAACCTGTAGTGCGACAAGGTTCTTAGAGTCCCTGTGTGCACCCCCTTTGTTCATACAAACTATGTACTATCTCTGCTGGTCTACAACTCCATGGATGGCCATATCTCTTCTATTTTGATCCATGATCCACACTGGTCATCCCAGTACTAAATGTGAAGACTGTCTCGTGCAACAGCTGCTATTGTGTGTATGGCTTGTTGTGCACTCAGGGCTGCTCTCTATTCTATATGTGTTAATAGTTCAGTAGACAAAGTATGGAACCAACTTCCTTGGTAGAATGGGGAGTTGAGTCTTCAGTTTCCATCCCATCAGCAACACTGGTGGTACTAGATCACATTTAGCAGTGTCAAAGGGAAGTCAGCATACAAGTGAATGACTGAACTGTCGTGACCCCAAATATGGCTTTCCAATTTGCTTATAATCACAGCAAGTTCCTCTCTTGCTTTAACCTCCAGATTTACAGGTACCATTGGGATTTGGTTTGTATTGTTTACAGTGAAGATAGAAGAAAAATATTTATAAACTTCATCCACAATTTGTTTATTATTTATTAGCTCCAATTGCTGTAAACCAATACAGACACAAACACACACAAACACATACAAAAGCCCTGTAAGCCAATGTATTTTTCATTCTTGTGTTTTGTTAATCACTTTCAATCTTGTAACTGTACATTTGTTCCTTCTCTGTTACGTAATGTACACTGATGGTGGCGGTGTTCTGTGTGCTGGGTTTGTCTCATGGTGCATCAAAGGAAAATAAGGTATTCTGGTGGAAGAAATGCCCTATGGGTTTGACAATAGGAAGACACAATGTGGAAAAAACACAAATTTTTGTCAAATTCTGTGATGTTAAAAAAACACTGCTGGAAAACTGTGCCCCATTGTTTCTGTGACCATAAAGATGCCAGAGGTGGATAATCCAGTAACTGAAGTAGAACAGTGGACAGAAGGTCCACTGAGACACCAATCCCAATAAAGACAGGTACATGAGGCGGTTTAGAATGATATGGACCAAACACAGGCAAACGGGACTAGTTAAGTTTGGGATACCTGGTCAGCATGGATGAACTGGACCGAAGGGTCCATTTCCGTGCTGTGTGTCTCTATGACTCTGTAAGACTGTCATGAAATAAAACTTAGAAAGGACTCAGGGAAGGGTCATAAGAACTAAATTGCGAACACCACAGAAACCTAGATTGTTGTTGGATAAAAAAACAGGGAAATGACTTATATATAGGTTTTGTCTTTGTGCTTTTCTACAGGATTGTCCTGCTCTTTGTGTGTCTTCCTTTTGAGACCCAGCAGAACGTAATAAGGCTCGGTGTTGTATAGGGTCTTGTATGTTTTAAAGCTGTTGAGTGTTTAACTTGTGTGAAATATCTCTATACAAACTGCAGGAAAATTGGCCCAAGAATAATTCATGATAAAATACACGTTTCAGTTTTTGGACTCAATTGCTTTGCTTGATCTGAATGGAATTTCTGAAGGATCACTCTGGGACAAGGTTGTAAATAAAATCCAAACTGAAGAAGTAGGAAAACTATGTTCATCCAGTGAAAACTTGGAGACATTTTTTTCCCTCTGAGATTGTAAGAGACTATTGTTAGTCACCAGTTTGAAAAATCTTTCTTAGAATCAAAAATGTTTTTAAATTGAATGAGTGCTGTGGAGGTTATGTGAAAATGTAAGGAAACTTTCAGCAGCGATTATCTTTAGGTGATGGCCTAATGGTATTATCACTAGACTATTAATCCAAAAACTCAGCTAATGTTCTGGGGACCCGAGTTTGAATGAGCCTTGCATAATCCTCCTTACCAACATCTAGGGGTTAGTGCCATAATTGCGAGAGCTGTCTCACAGCCTAATCAAGCAACAGGGTGAAATAATCATACTGACAGAATTAGACTTTACAGACAATGTCCCAGACACCACCGTCACCATCCTCGGATGTATCCTGACCTGCCAGCAAGAGAGACCCAGCAGAGGTGGTAGCACAGTTGGGAGGGAGTCGCCCTAGAGTCCTCAACATTGACTCCAAACCCCTTTAAATTCTTGTGGCTTCAGGTTAAACATGGGCAAAGATACCTACTGCTGGTTATCACGTACTGTCCTCCCTCGGCTGATGAATCGGTACTCCTCCATGTTGTACAACACTTGAGGGTGGCAAAGGCACAAAATGCACTTTGGGTGGGGAATTTCAATATCCATCACCTAGAATGGCTCAGCTACTGATTGAGCTGGTCGTGTTCTAAAGGACATAGCTGTAAGACTGGGCTGCTGCAGGTGGGGAGGGAACCAACAAGAGAGAGAAAAAAATCATCGTGACCTCATCGTTACCAATCTTCTGGCTGCAGGTGGATCTGCCCACAACAGCATCGGTAGGTGTGACCAATGCACAATCTTTATGGAGACGAAGTCCTGCTTTCACATTGAGCATATCCTCCATCATGTTGTGTGGCATTATCACTATGATAAATGGGACAGACTTTGAACTGATCTAGCATATCAAGACAGGAATACATGAGGTGCTGTGGGCCATCAGCGGCATTAGAATTGTACTCCAGCACAGTCTGCAACCTCATGGCTCAGCGTAACCCCCGCTCAACCATTACCATCAAGCCAGTGGATCAAAAACAAAGTTTCTGGAGAACCTAGCAGGTCTGGCAGCATCGGTGAAGGAAAAAACAGAGTTAACGTTTCGGGTCTGGAGACTCTTCCTCAGAACTGAAACGCTAACTCTGTTTTTTTCCTTCACCGATGCTGCCAGACCTGCTGAGCTTTTCCAGCAACTTTGTTTTTGTTCCTGATTTACAGCGTCCGCAGTTCTTTGGGTTTTTATTTAAGACAGGGGATCAACCCTGGTTCAATGGAGAGTGCAAGAGGGCATGCCAGGAGCAGCACCAGGCAAACCTAAAAATGAGGTGTCAACCTGGTGAAGCTACAAAACAGGGCTACCTGCATGCCAAAAGGCTCAGGCAGCAAGTGATACGCAGAGCTAGCATAACTAATAGGTTGGATCTAAGCTCTGAAGTCCTGCCACATCCATTTGTGAATGGTGGTGGACAATTAAACAACTCACTGGAGGACGAGGGTCCACAAACATCCTCATCCTCATTAATGGAAGAGCCCAGCACATCAGTGCAAAAGATAAGGCTGAAATTTTTACAGCAATCTTCAGGTACAGGTTACATTGAGAATGATAATCATTGTTCCAGAGATTTTGAGGAGGACCAGACATTAGGTGCAACTCCTTTAACATTCTAAATTGTTTTGTCCACAAGTCCATTTGAAACTATCATATTGGGTGGTGTTTATGGCTGTCCTCAGAGTTAACCCTTTCAGCCCCATATACTATGTACAACCACCTGGATTGGTCTTTGAAAAGGCTAGTGCAAGTAGGGCTGAATGGCTTCCAATGCTGAGTGATTCCATAATATCTGAAGCACTTACAGTTAATAAGATACTTAATAAGGTAGACATTGCAATGTAGGAAATGCAGTATGCAATGCACACACTGAATGCCCCCATAGTCAGCGATGAGGCAAATAACCTAACAATCTGTTTTAGTGATGTTGTTTGAGTGACAGGGGAGAAGTCCTGTGGTATCTTTAACTCGTGTTGGTGGAATCTTTGATCGAGCTGAGGGAGCAGACTGCGTCTTGGTTTAACATCTCCCCAGAAGGTGGCATCTCTGACAGTGCAGCACTCCCTCCGCTCTGCAGTTCGAACGCCAGTCTAGATTATGTGCTTAAATCTCTTGAATAAGCTCAACCTTCCGACTGAGGTGAACAGTTGACACATTTACACATAAATAAATTAGAAACTCTTTCGGTTTTTTGTTAAATGCATGGGTTATATTTTCCATTGTTTCATAATTCTTTTTTTTTTAAAAAATGCACCTGCTTTCAGCTCTTTAGAGTCTCTTTAATCCATTTATTTCAAGCTGCTCCGTTATCGTGGCTCTGGGAGTGTGCCTAAAGCGTTGACATTTGGACACATAGCCCTCCCTTTCACTAGGCAGCTGATGTTACGCTCTTCCCTTGCTCAGCTGTCATATGATCACCGGCTGCGGAGCTGCAGACACAAGGCAAGCTGAAGCTGAACTGGTAGAGCAGCAGAAAGTGGAGAGCTGGAGCCAGAGAAGATGAGCATGTTGGTGCTGATTAATAAGTTGCTGGACTGGTTTAAGTCCCTGTTCTGGAAGGAGGAGATGGAGCTGACCCTGGTCGGGCTGCAGTACTCGGGCAAGACGACGTTTGTGAATGTGATCGCGGTACAGTGAATCTACTTAACCATGAACCAGTACCTAACTGTTTCATTGTGTATTTATTAATTATTGTCACTATCATTATTCGTCACTTGTCAGTCACCTTTGACCACCAGGAGGGGAAGCAGGCCCTGACTTAAGGGCAGAGCCTCTCTCTCTCTTTCTTCACCTCCCCCCTCCACCCTTTACCATTGAAAGCACTCAGTGTTAAAACGGAAAGCTTACAAGAGAGCTGAGGCTTGGATGGGAAGCATAGTACTCCCTTCTGTCTCAGCGGCCTTGCAGGGTTGGGTACCTTGCTCAGGCGTCAGTGAAGAGCAGCCCAGCTCCTCTCAGTTATATATGCTCCTCCTAGAAACGGCCTTATCATCATTTCCTGCCAATGATTGCATGTTATGGTGCTTTACTATTTATGCCCATGTCAGTATGTATTATTTCCAGCTTTTAGTGTATGTAGATGTATATTTCCTTGCTGTGTACCCCACCCATCGCTAATGTGATGAACATCATTTTATTTGTGTGTCTGTGTTTGTACGTGTGTGTCTGTACACATACACATTGTGCTATCATGTGTGGTCCAACTGATGAGTCACCTGATATTGCACAAGCCCTTCCCAGGAAATAAAAACCAATCCTGTCAATCATTCGTATGTATAACTGGTTAGCAACATCACCAATAGTTTTTACTTATAAATTCTGGGGTGATACTTTAGAAATGATTATTTGCATTGTGCCCTCTTTTTCAATATCTAAAAGTACTTCCTCTGGTTTTCCAGTGATTTTAATTTTTGATAACATTGTTGTTTTTGACTTAGCAAAAAAAAAAATCCTCCGCTTCCTCGCAAACGTGGAGATTTGAGATTCTTTATGGAATTTCAGCTGGATGTCAGGGAGAGAATGAAAAACATTCTTCATGCTGAAATTTAAAATAAAAAAAATCAACTTTACTTCCTGTGCGATATGATTTAATGTAATTCATAGTTGTTTGCTAAGCAAGTTATGAGAAAGCTTGCCTCTTGTGTTAAGTATAGATTGCCATTGGACAGAATAGTTACTGCAGTACTGTAAAACTCAGAATATGATGTTTTGAAAAAGCTCAAAAATCCATATTTGCCTGCAGATGCAGAACTTCTATCCATTTTGGAATACCTTTCTCTATTCCTGTATTTTAAAATGAGTTAAGCCCCAGTGGTGATTGTGTCCTTTAATTTTCAGTAGAAATGACGCAATAAGTTCATCACCTCCCAGTCTGGTTGAGAAAAATGGTCATAAGGCCTAAAATGTTTTTCCTATTATCTTCGCTTCTGATTGCTACCTGGTGTCCATACATTTCCAGTATTTATTCCAAAAACCACTATGGCACATGCTATCTTCTTGCATTGGCCAGTCATTTACCTTTCACCTGTCTCTTCTGGGGATGCTGACTCATCAGCTAAGAGAAAGACAACTATCTGGTTGTTAACCCATTTGATTGTGATTGTGACTAGGGTAAATCAATTCCTTTTCATTGCCTGCTGCCTTTTTAACGTGGTTAACCACACACCATTCTCTTTCAATGTCTTGCCTGTGCCATCCAACTGTGTGGGATTGTCATCGCTTGGTTCCATTGCTAATTATTCAACCATCACTGGAGAATGATCAACATTGATTTCCCTTCCATGCAAGGGCCCACCAAGGATCTATCCACAGTTCCGTCCAATATCTCATTTACATTGTGCCTTTCAGTAATACTGAAGAACAAATGAAGTTGCAGATGGAACTCTTCATTAGAGCCATCGTTCTCCTGTTGGCTGAACAGAATTTCCTGCCAACTGAATATCGGGAACCTTGGATATTTGATGTACAACACAAACTCTGCTCCCTACTCATTGACTCCATCCCTTTCCTTGGGAACTGTGTGAGCTTGAACTAGATTGCTCACAACCACCTACTTGTGCGTCTAACTTCAACCATTTTCAATCTTTCCTCAGCCTATCTGCAGCAGAAACCTTCAACCACATTTTTGTTACCTTTGGAATCAACTATTTCAATAATGGCTAGCCTCCTGGTTTGCACTCTTTGTAAACGTGAGGTCATCCAAAACTCAGCTGTCCGTTTCTCAATCAAATCAGGTGCCATGTACCGCCTAACATACCTTGGCTATCTGTCATGCCACATATTTATTTCCAAGTTTTTAACGTTGGTTTCAAATTTCTTTCTACCTGTGCAGGGAAGATGATGGTGTGGTGATAATTTCACTGGGCATGTAATCCCGAGTTTCAGGCAGAAGGTCTGGGCACACGAGTTTGAATCCCATCGTGGGAAATGGTGAAATTTGAACTCAATCAATAAATCTGGAATTAAAAGCGAGTGTAATGTTGACTACAAAACTTGTTGATGTCTCTCATGTCATAAGAATTGGCTAATGGGCAGGAAATAACGACTAGGGATTAGCCGTTTATTCTTGGGTTGGTGACCTGTGATCAATGGCATTCCATAGGGATCAGTGCTAGGTCCCCACCTGTTTACAATATATATTAATGTCTTGAAGGAATGAAATGAATGTACTGTTGCCAAATTTGCAGATGACACAAGTAGGAGGAAAGACAAGCTGTGTGAGGGATACAACAGTTTACAGAGAGTTATTGAAAGGTTAAGTAAGAGGACAAAAAGTTGGCAAATGGCATATAATGTGGGAGGATGCAAAGTTCATTTTGGAAGGGACAGCAAAAGAACAGAATTATTTAAATGGAGAAAAATTGCAGAAAGCTGCAAAACAAAGGACCTTGAGGGTACTTGTGCATGAAGCACAGACAGCTAACACACCAATACAGCAAATAATCAGAAAGGTTAATGGAATGTTGGCCCTTATTTCAAGGAGGTTGGAGTATAAGAGTAGGGGAGTCTTACAGCAACTGTACAAGGGGCTGGTGAAATCACATCTGAGGTACTGTGAGCAGTTTTAGTCCTGTATTTAAGGAAAGATTGGAGGCAATTCAGAGAAGGTTTACAAGGATGGTCCCTGGTATGGAGGGACTGTCTTATGAGCAAAGGTTAAACAGGTTGGGATTCAATCGTGGCATTTAGGGGAATGAGAGGTGATCTTGGGGAAACATATAGGATTCTTAAGGGCCTTGACAGAGTAAATACTGAGAGGATGTTTCCTGTCAAGGGAGAATCTAGGACACCCACTATCAACATCGTGGGAATTACCATTGATCAGAAGCTTAACTGGACTCACCACATAAACACAATGACTGCAAGAGCAGGTCAGAGGCTAGCAGTAACTCACCACCTGACTCCTGAAAGCCTGTCCACCATCTACATGGCACAAGTCAGGAGTGTGATGGAATACTCCCCAGTTGCCTGGACAGCCACAACAACACTCAAGAAGCTTGACACCATCCAGGACAAAGCAGCCCACTTCATTGGCATTATGTTGACAAACATCTACTCCCTCCACCACTGACACTCAGTAGCAGCCGTGTGTACTATTTACAAGATGCGCTGCAGAAATTCTCCAAAGATCCTTAGACAGCACCTTCCAAACCCAAGACCACTTCCATCTGTAAGGACAAAGGCAGCAGATACATGGGAACACCACCGATTTCAAGTTCCCCTCCCAGCCACTCACCATCTTGACTTGGAAATATATTGCCAATTCTTCACTGTCGCTGGATTCCCTCCCAAATGGCATTGTGGGTCAACCCACAGCAGGAGGAATGCAGTGGTTCAAGAAGGCAGCTCACGACCACCTTCTCAAGGGCAACTAGGGAGGGGTAATAAATGCTTGCCAGCCAGCGACACCCACATCCCACTAAAAAATTATTTCTTTTACAAAAAAGGCCATAGTCTCAGAATAAAAGGGTGCCCATTTAATACTGAGATGAAGAGGAGTTTCTTCTGAAGATTGAGAATCTTTGGAACTCCTTGCCACAGAGTTGTGGGGGCAGAGTCCTTGTGTATATTTAAGGATGCGATGGATAGATTCTTGATCAGTTGGGGAATTGAGGGTTATGGGCAAGTGCAGGCAAGTGAGGAATGCCGGAACAGCTATTCTGTTGAATGGTGGAGCAGGCTTGAGGGGTTGAATGGCTACTCCTCTTCCTATTTCTTATGGTTCCTGAGAAAAGGAGATGTGGTGTGTTTATCTGCTCTGGTCGTGTGACTCCAGACCCAATGCCGTCTGAAATGGCTGAGCAAACCATTCAGTTGTATATAACTGCTATGAAGCATAAAAGAAGGAACAAAACCTGATGGAGTAATCAGTATCGACTTAGGAACCAGATGAGACCACGGGAAATGTAGCCCTTTCAGCCCTGCAAAGACCGGGAGGAGTATGAAGCAGGTTAACATCTCTTCAAAGCAGATTGGGAAGTGTGCACACCAGGTCGGCATCCCTGATGCAGACTGGGAGGATTATGCAGTAGGCCAGTATCCCTGTGATGCAGAGTGGATCTGGATGAGAAGGGCTGCAGCAACAGGAAATACAAACTAGTGGCAAAGAACCCCTCCAAACTGTTTGTACCTGTCGGGACTAAAGTGTGACTTCACAGGAAAACATCCCCGACAGGTTGATATTTCTGCTGTATCTGTCTAGGTTAGCCACTGAAATCAGGAGATATTACAGCTGAAGAGTATGTTAAAACTATTAAAATATTTAACATCCAACTTAATTATTTTAATCAGAGATGGCTGGGCAGGAAATGTGTTGTAGCTCTAGTACTGGTGGGAACTGGTGGATGCTGTCATGTTCCATGGTGAACACATCTTCAGCAAGTGAAGAAGGGTCCCGACCCGAAACATCAGCTTTCCTGCTCCTCTGATGCTGCCTGGCCTGCTGTGTTCCTCCAGCACCACACTGTTATTTCTGACTCCAGCATCGGCAGTTCTTACTATCTTTCAGCAACTGTTGGCTACTTGAGGAACTTTGGCTCAGAAATGATGAGTATGAACCCTTCATTTAAGAAAGAATGCACTGGCATTGGAGGCAAAAAAGATTCACACGATGATTCCTGGGATGAATGGGATGACTTGTCAAGAATAGTTAAGCAGATTAGACCTTTATTCATCAGAGTTTAGAAAAATGAAGGGTAATCTTATTGAAATATACAAGATTCTGAGGTGGTTTGACAGGTTAGATGTTGAGAAGATGTTTCTACGCATGGGGGAATGTCAAACTAGGATAGTTACAGGATAAAGGGCCACTGACATTGTGAAAGACTCTGCAGTTTCAAGATCATTTTCTTCATCATGGAGTATGGTGCCATGAGTAGACCCTCCAGAGTTCCTTCCCGAATCAGAATTCTTCATCTGAGATTTGAATAATGACTGCTATCGTGCAAATTAATTATGGAGATGATTCTAGTGAGAAATATTTTGTTCTTCTTCATCAGGTCTTTCCTGTCCATGGACACAGAGGTTGAATTTAATGCCTATATTGTTGGCAAGCTAAAATTAAATCTGAATAGGTGTTTTTCTGCCCTGGGGGTTATGTCTTCACACACTGAGCATTGACACAGCTCTGAATTGCACTTCTAAAACTTCACTGTCTTATTAGTTTTTGTCAGATTATTTGACAAACATTTAAGAAATTAATAGTGTGCACTTATACATGTAAGTTTTTCTATCAGTCGATCTGTTATGGCAAATGAGGCCTTCTCTTTCCTCCATTCTCACACGTGAGGATGCAGTGCAAAAAACAGTAACCCCTGTGTGTTTCATTTGTTTATTTTCCTTAACCTGACATGTGTTTGTGCATTATTTAATCAATCTACAATTACCTCCTAAAACGCAAAATAAATCTGAGGGACAATGGTGGTCATAAATTGACAACACATTTTTGTTTCTGTGCATCATGCATACCATAAATAGTGAATATGGTTTCATCCAATTCCTTTGCACTGGTATTTTATAGCCTGAACAAAACTTAAAAATGTTAAAGGCTTCTGTCTCATATTTTGTTGCTTTATAAACTGATCGGCACTTTGTGTTTTTCTCTTTTATTTGAAGTATGTCACTTAATATTGATTTTGAAATGATTAATTCTAATTGTAAACTTTTGTCTTCTTGTGAAAAACTTCCATCAAATTATGACCAGAATTATCTGACTTTTTTCTTAAATCTTATTTAGGGATTTAATTTGTTTTGTTTATATTAAGTTTGCAGTTCTGGATCATTCTTTGTCATTTGTCATTTCTGTTTTCTGCTGATTGCTCCTCCCACAGTAGCTGATCTACTGTTCTTCCAGAGTTTTCATGGGGACTCACTGTGGATGTATCTAGTGTAGGACTGAGGGTGCACTGCGTTATTTGAGATATCTTTCTCAGATGAGATGTGAAACTGGGATTCCATATCCTTGCATGGCAACCCATGACATTATATATAGAAGAATTAGGTGTTTGGCTGTCTTGGCCAACATTCTTAATTCAACTAACATCATACAAGGTGCATTTGTTTGATGTTAATGGAACCTTGTCAAGTGTAATTTGGCTGCTGTGTTATACAAGTGCAGAGTTGGTTTCTGCTGACTCTCTACTTGGTCAATTGGCCGCTAAACCATTCACTTTGACAAGATTGATGGCCTTTACATCAATTCCTAATCAAAGATTAAATCATCATAAAATAGGGCTGGTTAAGTCATTACATGGCATGCAGTTGTCACTGGCAAGACCAGAGTTTGTTGTCTATCCATTGTTCTTGAACTGAGAAACTTGCTGAGCCATTTCCGAGGGTTGTTAACAGTCATGTTGCTGTGGGCCTGAAGTCACATGGAGACCAGATTAGGGTTTCCTTCCCTTAAGCATCTTAGTAAACCAGATGGGTTTTTACAACAATTGATCATACTTTCATGGTCACCACCAGCTTTATATTCCAGACTATTTTCTTCTGGATTGAATTTGAATTTTGTTTACTGTTGTTATGGGATTTGAACTTGTGTCCCCAGAGCATTAAACTGGATTACTAGTCTAGTCATTGTCTCCACCTATTAAAATTTCAGGTGTTTAAATATTAAAGATGCGTAACATGCTGTACTATCTTTCTGGGTAATGTTGCCGGTCAGTGTACAAATGAAGAGGAAACCACAATGATGGATTTGATTTACTCAGGAAGTGAATGAAAGAATCTGAAAAAGAGGAGAGAAGTTAGAAGTCTTTAGGCATTAGGCTGAGTGGTAGCACTTTCACATGTGTCAGAAAGTCGGAGGTTCAAATTGCAAATAGGATCTTCAGTGTGTGATCTAAGCTGACATGACAGTGCAACACTGTCTTAGCACTGTACTGTCTGAAATGTCCTCTTTAAGGTTGAAGTGTTCAACTGAGCCACTGCATCCTCTCTGAGGTGAGCAAGAGAGTCCATGAAGCTACTTGAAGGAAAAGAATTCTCTCTGGTGTCCTGGGTATTTAGTCCTCAATTCACATCACTAGAATTGATTCTGTGGCTATTCTAACTGGGAATTTGAACACACAGGGAATACCATTTCTTGATACCGCATGGCGTGAATCAAATTGGTTGAAGACCAGCATTTGTGATTCTGGGGCCCTCAGAGTGAGGCCGAGATGGATCATTCACTAGGCACTTTTGGCCTGAAGACTGTTGCAAATGCTTTTGCTTTATCTTTTGCACTGATATGCTGGGCTGCCCGGTCATTTCAGGATTGGGATATTTGAACCCCTATTGTGTCCACCATCATTCACAATTGAATACAGTAGGACTGCAGAACTTAGATCTGGTCTGTTTGAAGTGGAATCATTTTGCTCTGTCTGTCACTTACGGTTAGTATTGCTTGGCACACAAGTAGTTCTATGTCATAGTTTTACCCAGTGACACCTCATTTTAGGTATACCTGCTCCCACATCCCCCCCCCCACCACATTCTTCTTTGATTGGTTTGTTTTCCTGGCTTGATGGTAATGGTAGATTCGAAGAGATGCCAGGAAATAAGATTGTAAATTTGAGCAAATTATGAAACTGTCCTAAAGTGTTTTGAGCTCAGTGTGACCATTTGTTTATTATAAGTTGCTCCAGCACTTTTGTTTGATTTTTCTTTTATGTCTTTCTCCTTCATTGTGGATAACTTGTCATGCTTGAGTCCTTTTTTTTCGAAAGGCAAGCACCGACAGGATGCTGCTATATTGCTCATGAGATCATGTTTTTCTCCGTGAGTCTGTTGTGTTTAGAGCATCTGTTTACTGTGCTTAAAAGAAACTCTGATTTTGCTCTGCTTTCAAGTATTATATTTCAATCTATTACTGGAAGCCCTTTTGCTTTTGAGCTGCAGTCACTGCCTCCTTGCAGCAATAGATCTGGCTTCAGAAGGGCTCATTAGTCTAATTTTTGTGATGTGGGCACTGTGACTTTTCTATAATTGGCCGTTTCTGGAAATTGTGAATGTGGAGATTAATGACTACAGTGCAGCAATGCTTGATGGATGTCCGGCAGAGGATATACTATTCTTACAGGACTCAGTGAACTACTTGTGCTTCAGGTAGTGTCCCAGTACATAGGTTAAGATCTCTTTGCACTCCATGTAAAAATGCAACTGAAAAGTGTAGAACTTAAATTTGTCTTGGGATATTGGCATATTTGTGATAGAAAGATATTTGGCCCTGCGTTTCCCCAAAGCCTTGCACCCAAATGTCAATTTTGTTGGTTCTAGTGTCCATTGACTCGAAACATTCTCTGCCCTCAAACCCCAGGTTAGAATGTAATGTTTCTGCTGACTGTGCCCCCTTAGGATGTCGGGAATGATCATCCAATACCCTATCAGACTGACACCTGTGGACGTAGACATCCAACATTAATCGCTGAACCTACGGGGCCATTAACTGATCTAATCTGTTTCTACTCTTTGTTGCTGCACTTACTTTAGATATTTTTAATCAACCTGTTTTGAGATATTTTGGTACGACTCTGGGAGTTGACTCCAGGCTCAGAGGTATGGTCACTAACCCTGCACTACAAGAGCCCTCCTGTAATTTATTTTAAGCTTTCTTTAATATTCAGCCAGTTGAAGTCTTTAGGACAAACCTGTGATCGACTGTCATTGAACACAGTTAAGATTGGACCACAGATCAGTCATGGTTTCATTGACTAGTAGAACAGGCTTGAGGGACGCCTGTTCCTGGTCCTGTGTTCCGAAGTGTGTCCTTATGGATTTGATGTTAGTTAATTGAAATTATTTTGGTTAATCAACAGTCTACTTTTGCCACAGGACAGAGACCCAAAAGGGTCTTGCAATCTTTAGCCTCACTTTCAAGATAAATGTTCTTTTATTTGGCCTCGCATAAATGTTGCCTTGGGAAACTGGCATATCCAGTGGCTTCTGAATATATGTTTCCGCTGACATCCTTAGAAGAGACACAAAACCAAAAGCTGTTCCATTGTTTTATTTGTAAATTTAGTTTTCTGGTTTGTCCACCTTTAGAAGAATAGGATCACTTGGCTCCAGACCTTATTACCTGGCATGAGCAAAAGAACTGAGTTCCAGAGATGACGTGAGAGTGACTGCTTAACATCAAGGCTGTATTTCACTTCATGTGTTACGGAGGAGCCCCAGTAAAATTGAAGTCAGTTGGGATGAGGAGAGGATTCTTCCCTGGCTAGCTGTATCTGACACAAAGAAAGATGTGGTTTTTGGAAGCTGATTAGGACGTCCTGAGATTCAGTGCAGAAGTTCCTCAGTTGCTTCACAAGTCCAACCAAATTCTCCTGTTTCCTCAATGACCTTCTCCCCAAGATAAGACCAGAAGTTGGAATGTTTGATCATTTCAGTGTACAGTGTTACTTGCCATCCTCCAATAATGAAACAGACATCATCCATTTGAAGAAAGATTTGAGTTGATCAGTCCCAATAATGTTTGTGCCACCAAAGTACCAGGCAATGGCCATCTCCAGCACATGTCTTGTGCCATGAGGTTCAATATTATTACCATTGTTGACTTCTTCACCATCAACATTGTTGGGTTACCATTTAAGATGAAACCTCACTGGATCAGCCACAAATAATATGGCTGGAAAAGTAAGTCAGAAGCTAGGAATTCTGCAGTGATTAACTCAACGCCTGATTCCCCAAAGCCTGTCCACCATCTAAAAGGCACAGACCAGGATTGTGATGAAATACTGGCTACTTACCTCTGAGTGCAGCTCCAACAACACTCAAAAAGCTTGACACCATCCTGGGCAAAGCAGCCCAATCAATTGGTACACTATCCGTCATTAACACTGTCTACATGTCTTACTGTAGCGGTGTGTCAGACTGTCATGATGATGGAATGGAAACCTGAAGTCCTATAGAAATTTTTTAACTTTTAAGTCCAAAAGGTGTTTTTCTTTAGAAAAGACAACTATAACAGACAGGAAAAGACTGTGGGTATAAATTTATTGCTGACTGGCAAACTCCTTTTTGCAACATTTTTTGTGAATCTTCTTTCGGAAATGTACAAAATATAAGATTTAAAAACTACAGCAGCCCTGTTCTTTGTGTGCTAGTTGGAGAAGGTTTGCTATTTGAACTGAGGATCATGTGTTCTAGCCTGAGTTTTAGCATTAGTAGGCTATGAAGATCACCATGCAAAGAACCACGCACTAATCATTCCTGCATTGCAGGTGAAAGGATTCTATTACTCTAAGTGCTAAAAACCAACCATTGACAAAAGAAAATGGGATAAAACAATTTCAACTAATTGCAAAGCCAAGAATCCCATTATTAAATGTTCAAATATTTAGTGTTTCACTATACCTTTCATAAACCACCCAGAAAGACTGACTTGTAGATCCTTTAGTTTTTTGTCTTTTTTTTGCAATCCCTTCTTAATCTGTGTGTATGTGTAATGCATTATTATTTCTTTTCAAGCTTAGTAATTCATAAACACACTCTTTTTGTTATCTTAAGAACCCCTGATTAAATTGTTTCTTTTTAAAACATGAATTCGTTTGGCCTGGGAGAAAAGCATTCACGACGGAGGTTTCTCTTGTAAGCTCACCTTGTTGCAGCCACCCAAGGGGGCAGGTGAATAAAGAAGTGGAAGCCAGTTCATCTCTCCTCATGCAGGGCACTTAACATTTAGGGGTACTCCATCTGGAACTGTAATAACTTGGGGAACCTTACCTGCAATCTAATTGTATAACAAAAAAAAATTCAATTGAATGTTTCAAATCTGATTTTACCATCAATGACACGGGCAGCAGGGCAACTTCACCAGCTGCATTCCCTCCTTTATTTTACATCCCATTCTGACTTGGTTTATTCCGTGCCATGGGGACTTTCAAACAAAACTTTCTAACAGAAGTGTAACTACACTATGTAGACAAATGGTTACCGATTTTTGTGGGGCAATCAGGGGAGGGCAAGACTGTTGGCCTTGCCAGTAATGCCCACATATTTTGAATTTTTTTTTCAAAACCTGCATAGTACAAACCTTCAAAACTACGTTGAAGTATATTGTGAGAAACATGCAATGTTCAAAGCTGGTGCATTCTAACAAGTTAAGGTTTATTAAAGAGCCTGCCTTATGCTTGCAACCCTTCAATTATACTGAAAGAAAGCATGAACAGCCATCAGTAACAATGTAATCTACCCATGAATAGGAGTCAGTGACCCAAAGATGCGTTCAACACTCAATGCAAGCTTTCAATATTGCTTTAAAATTTCTTAATATAAAAAAGACTTTGTACAACCTATCTTTACACAACCTATATAAATATATCAGTATTATTATGTCCAGATACGTTTGTACATTATCTTTGTATATAATATGCTTGTCATCTGCTGTGGTTTGCACCTGTATGCATTGTCTTGCATATCACCTGGAATTGCTGTCTGCCATGCATTTATTTAATTGCTTGACTGTATCAGTCTGAATTCTATCACTTTCTACAGATCACTTTGATTTATTTTTCAGTTTCATCTTCTCAGAAAATTGGATATTCCACTTGCCCACTAATTGTATATTTAATTATGATTATGAATACTTAGAATGCAACACATTTTTGGGGAAGCATTGCTGGGGATGCTGCCCAATTCAATCTCCGTTCATATTTAATCAATTTCATCTATCCCTGCATATGTCACTGGCATCAATATCCTTAATGCCATCAATTTTTGCTTCCATTTTAAGAGTTCTTCACTTAAGAGATCTTATCAAATACTTTCTTCCTCATCAGTTATCTCTTCTCTTAAGGATATTGGACTCCACGTTGGGATACAGTTCACATTCTCTCAAATGGCTTCTCCATTTGCGCCTTGAATCTGAGTGGTAAAGGGTGATCACCATCAAGATGGGTGTAGCTTGCAATATGAAACTTCTCCTTAATAGCAAAGTTACTGAAGAGTAATCAGATGATATTTTTCCTCTTCTCCGTTTTCTTTGGGTGATTTAAGTCAGTTCTACTAAGAATTGTACAGAACATGCTTGAAAATCAGGTTCTTCTGATCTTATTTTGGGTTTAGTGGCATACTCGAATGGGAGTGTCCCATTTATGTAACACAAAGTGAGATTGATTTACTAAAGTTGGCGGCCAGCAAGACTCATTCACATGCCCTTGGTGCAGCATGTGGAAATGTTCCCATACTGATAATGTTGGTGGACTCGCGAACCAGAACCCAGGCCAAAATTCAGGCAACAAATCCCACCATTGCGGATGGCGAAGTACGAATTAATTGCAACCTGGATTTGAGAACTGGCCTGTTGGCAACTACTGTTGATTGTTGGAAAAACCCATTTGGTTCACTAATCCCCTGTAGGGAAGGAAACCTGCCATCTTACCTGGCCTGGCCTAAATGTTACTCCAAATCAACAGCAATGTGGTTGCCTCTTAACTACCCTCTGGTCAATTAGGGATGAGCAATAATTACTGGCCAAGCCAGCAACACACACATCTGGTGAATTAATATTAGAAAACAAAGTATTATTTTGGAGAAAATTGTGATATTTTTGAGACTGTAAAATCAGTAGATCTCTACGAATCAAAAGCAAAATGCACATCTGAAAAAGAAACAAAATGATGGAGAAACCTAACAGATCTGTCAGTATCTGTGGAGAGAGAAACAGAGTTAACGTTTCGAGTCCAATGATTCTTCCTTGGAACTGAATCCATTTTATCCTAGGTTTACAGGTCTTGTGTAAACTCGCACCTATTTCTCTGCTTCAGTCTAGTGTGAGGCAGAGAGGAATCCGGCAATATGCCTAGACCTCTCAATACTTAACAAGGCCTTTTAGCATTTTATTTGAGGCTCCCTTCTTGTGCTATAAAAGTTCCATGGATACCATGAAGACAACAAAAATAGTATTTCTGTTTAGAAACAGAAGTTATACTGTTAAATAAATACATACCTTGCTTTACTCACTGTGGAACAAAATAGAGGCAATAGCTTCAGTGTCTGAAAATACAGCAGTTCCATTTGGAACCTATTGTACTGGGTTAGAGAATGGCACAAAAACCGTGTTGGTTGTTGGAACTGCCTGAGGTGTTTAGAATTCTCTTCCTCAAAAGCAGTGGATGCCGAATCTTTAAGTATTTTTAAGGGAGAAGTAGGTACATGCTTCATTACCATGAGGATATAAGATTATCGGGGGTATGCAGTGTTATAGGGATGAGTTTGAAATCAGATCAGGCATATCTCATTGAATCGCAGAGCTGGCTTGAAGTGCCAAGTGACCAACTCTTGTTCTTAGTTCGTTTTATTCATGTTTTGCTGATTTCCTGTCGTGACAGGATATGAAAGATTTTTGGAAACTCGTTCATGATCAATGTTTGATGTATCCTCCACACCCATTCCACTATGGCATTTGTCATCTGCTCCAGCTTGATGCTGTGTTACCCCTCCAAAAGAATGCCAACTCTAACTGAACAACGTTACAGTCAATCGAATGAAAAGTTGGACTCTTCAGCTCCTTTTCCACCATAATGATTTGGTTTTATTTTCCACACCTGGACATTTTCATGTTTAAAAATGCTTTGGGCTCATTTTAATTTCAAAATAAGTCTAATCTTACTTGAATTTCCTCTTGTGTTGCATTTTAATCCCCTCAGGTGGATACTGTTTGAGTCTGAGGCTTCAGAACAGGTACCCTCCCTCTATTCTCCCAACCCACACTGATTGAGAGCCCTGCTTATATCAAAGTGATGCCAGATTTCTCCCCTCGGCCCACATTCCCATCTGGTCTTTTCAGTGGGAGGGAGTGAGCAGTCGCTCACTGAATTCTAATTGGGAGGGAAACCCTCCCACCCTTAATTTCCATGTTACTAAAGAGGAAAATCCAATTGCTGTGCCCCTGTTTCACGGTACCAGTACCACCTGTGGCGTTGTATTGGTGAACCACTAGCTTTACCACATCATCATGGCACATTTCTGATAATTATTGATAATACAGGTCAGCTGCACAGTATTGCTCTTTGGAGCTCATTGGTGCCTTACATTGCAACGTTGTTCCCAGATCTCATTGCACACAGGGACAGACATCTATCTGTGTTGGAGCATGGTGCATCTGCAGAATCTTGCTTTCTTACTGCTTCCTTGGACACTCGCATCATCTCTACCCTGCCTTTATGCACATTGCCACATCATTTAGAAATGACAGGCGCATGGTAGTTCTGTGTTGCCTTGCCTTTTAATCAGATAGGAAGCCAGGTTAATTGTCATGTTTTACCAGCGCTGGTCGGTCTAAGGGGTGGACATGTTGTATGGCACTGTCACACCAGAATCACACCCGCAACATGTAGCACCACGTGCTTCAAACCTATGGCCATAAGGGAACCAGTCCTGATTCCAGTCACAGGGGACTATGGTAAGTCAGGAGGTGCTGACATTTATTGAAGGGCAGCATCTGATCTCAGTCCACCAGGTTTGGCCCAAAGCTAGTCAGCCCCTCGGTATGACAGGGTCTGGGGATCTCTGCCATTACAGTCCAGGGAATGGGTCGATGTCCATCTGCAGGCCGCGTCGGCGGATTAGAAGTCTGCCAGGGGTCAACCTCCATTGGTGACTGACAGCCTCTAAATGCAGAGGTCACAGCAGAGAGTCTGCTCAGGCTCCAGAGGAGCTTTAGGAGGCCACAGTCTTCTGACCTAAATGCCATTTCCTCTGGACAAATGATGCATCCACCAAGGTGCAGGGGCCAGGCATTTCTGGAGTTCCCCGAGGGGAGACTTACATGGCTCATGTGTTTTCTACTCTGGTTGAGTGTCGAAAGGCATCCCCCTTTCTCTTGAGAGGAAGGGGCACCTGGAGTGAGGTCAGGGTCCCTCATCCCCCTGATATCTTGCTGCTGGTGCTGACCAGCAGTGGTTAAAGTCTAAGTGTATCTTCAGCAGCCATTCTGTTGGACCTGGCTCTCCGTGATTACGGCTAACCTGTCTATGTAGACTGCCAGGCTGCAAGCACACATCAGAGCTAGCACAGTACAGACAGTGTTGATGAACTCATCCAACCCGTAATCCAATTTGCAGAGTGGCGTTTACAAACCTGCCTGCTGTTCCTGTGACTGTGTTGCATCTTTACTAAATATATTAACAGAAAACACCATGAGGTCCCCTTCCATCTGGGTCTAAGGGGATGCCTGGCTTTCAACAATCTGCTGAGGGCTGGTGACCTGGGGTGGTTCTTCCTTGGCCAGCTGTGGAGATGTAGCAGTGATGTACTCACCAGAATATGCCCACAAGTCTAATCTAGCTAAAGTACCTACCAAGCTGACCGTATCTGAGCTAGTAGATGGTTCAAGAGAGAGCCTTGCTTGTGCTTTCTACTGAAAACTCTGTGACTTCTTGCAAGGTGGTGGCAGAGGAGCTGATGACTAGGGGAGATGGTCTCTTGTGGGAGGACACTGGAGGCCATTGTTGCTTGGAGAAGACAGGAAGGGGGATGAGTTGCACAATAGGGTAGAAGTTTGAGTTTTTAAGAGCATTCACCATTGTGGTAATGGGAGAGTAGCGCAATGCTGCTCCATGCAGCTGACTAGGTTGCTGGAACTTGAAAATCTTTGCATCCCTGCATGATTGGCGTTGATCCTGTCCCAAAAATTTAAGGAACCTTTCCCCGGAATGGGTGAGAAGGAGAGTAATGCTGGCTATACCCCCTCATTTTACTGTAGACTATTTTCTCCTGCAGTGAGACAAAGGGAAAGATTGATTGACCTGGAAAAAGCTGCCACAGCTGCTACATGGAGGAAAGATGGGTGAATTAGCAGAAAGCGTAGAGGGCAGGAAGGATGAGTAGTCTGGGAGAATGCAGCGGGTGTGAGCCATTCAGGGAAGGTATTGCATGCAATCATGAGAATTGCAGACCATTAGCCTTGGTGGGAGGTGGGCGCAGTAGCTGAATTTGAGTGAGTATGAGTCTTGACAGGTAGATGATGGTACTCACGGCACATTCCTACTGACTGTGGAAACAGCACAGGCCTGGATGGCAACTTCACAGCAGGCTGGCAGGGTCTGCTGCTGTGTTCTTTGGTCATCTGGGCATAAAGGGCAAATTTTGCTCTGCACCAGGACCTCTGGATTCCCATCTGTGAAGCGGGGTTCCAAATTGCCTCTGTCAGACATCCACCTTACGATTTCTCAGAGGCATGAACTATGAAGAACAATTCCTGGCTTGCAGGGTTTGAAATGGTGCTCAGCTGGAGTCTTAAAAATTGATGACAGTGATATGAATGTTGGAGAGTGCTGGCATCTGGGAGCAGTCCTTATTCTGGCGAGCAGTTCCATGGTTCAGCTGCTGAGTGCAAGATACCATGTGATGGCACAATGTTGCTTACTTAATGAGGTGAACAGTGTAAAATTGCATGAGAAACGTTGCCAGAACTTTACTGGAGGGAAATGCTTCATAAACTCTGCAAAATTCACATTTTGAGTTCAATTTTAGGAAAATCTTTAACCTATTGAGTCACCTATGTCAGAAAGGGAAGCTGTTCGTCCCGTTGAGTTTGTGCCAGCTCTCTGTATAGTAATCCCATTAGTTGCATTGCCCCACTCTGTCCCTGTAGCTCTGCAAATTAATTTCCTTCAAGAGTCCAGCCAATTTATTTTTGATATTTAATGATTGTCGCTGCTTGTATCGTAGTCTTAGGCAGTGAGTTCCAGATTATTAGCGCTGACTGTATTTTTAAAACAAACATTCCTTGTATGAATCCACCACCATCCATGCCCCACCCCATTATTTAGCCTAAACCTTAAACTTATGTTTGCTAGCTTTGTACCGAAGTCTGTAGGAAGAACCATTCGTGTGGACTTATTCTCTATTTTGTGCTCCTGAAACGTGTAAATGTGTCTTGGCAATAAATTGTGGCCTTAATTTCATTGGAAATAATTATTACAAATTGTTTTCTGTAACCGAAGGTACCTTGTACAGGAAAGCTAGTGCAGGTTTCTTTGGAATCCTTCAAATTTCGGAGTCAATTTGGCTTATTATTGCTGTGCTGCTGCCTGCACCACATTTAGAGTGATTTAACTTAATCCAGCCCTGCTTTGATCTTCTACTGTCTTTAATACTTTTCTTTTCCCACAAAGTGTTGATCTAATTTTCTTCTCAGTACTGCGATTAATTCAACTTCATTCCTTACTTAATTAATCAATTAAAAAAAATTCATTCGTGGATGAGGATATCACTGGCAAAGCAGCATGTCAACAGCATTGTTGTGGGTCTGGAGTCAAATGGTAAGGATGGCAGTTTCCTTCCCTAAAGGACATCAGTGAACCATATTTTTTTTTCAACAATTGACAAAGGTTTTATGACCATCATGAGACTCCTAATCCAAGATTTTTATTGAATTAACCATCTGCCATGGCAGGATTTGACCCCAGGTCCACCACAACGTTACCTGGTTCCCTGAATTAGCAGTCCACCGATAATACTACCAGGCCATCGCTTCCCCTAACTTGAGTAATCGCTTGAACAAAGCTCTTTTAACTGACTCTTCTGCATCTGCTGCCTAGCTTAAATGTATTTGAGTAGACTTACTTTTGAGTGCATGACTGTGCAAATGGTTTTATTTATGCTTCGGTGAAATAAACACTTGAGTCTCTTTCAGTTCATCTGACCTGGTTGTGCTTGATACTGGCATTAGAATGCCTGAGAGGGGAAATATTACATATCCTAGCATTAATACTGTGATGATGCACAAAAATGTGTTTGATTTCTTCGAAGAATCTAGCTGAAGACAGCATAAATATCTCCATATTTTTCTTCTAAAAAGTTGCAACGTATCTACTTGTAGTTTTACCTTTAAATTAAATATGAATATTGAGTCTATCATTTTTGTTCTTGTTTTTTGTGTAGTCTGGTCAATTCACTGAGGATATGATTCCAACTGTGGGTTTCAACATGAGAAAGCTAACAAAAGGAAATGTCACGATTAAGGTAAGCTGCCAGGATAGATTTCTACAAATTTAAACAGCTATTTTTGTGTACATAAACCCCATACAGGATTTTATTAACACACTGTAATAACTTCTAACTGTCTATCTTTTCCACCAATAGGTCACTTCATTTTAAGGAATGTACTCTTGTTCTCTTTCTTGCAGTTCCCACATACAAAAGAATTAGTAGGCACTCAGTTGGGTAACCATGGCTATAGGATGTGTTCAGATGAGATTAATCTCATGCCTTCATGTGATAAACACTCTGAAAGTGTCTGCTTATTGAAAATTCCATATACGTAAAATATTCTTCATCCTGTGTTCATTTGCAGTTTTTTGGGATCTGAAGCTATTGTGTCTCTCCCCTTACGTTGGATTGCTTTTGTGCATTTGTTTTGTAATTTCAGTCTCTTCCATTTGTACTTCTGCGATACTTGGAACTGAACTGGTGGAGCGCAAGCAACATATTTGCTCTGTTGTTTGTGGTACAGATGCAGAGGCATGTATCATTGTTCCTCGTGATGCCAGTGAGAGTTGATCTGGATCATCTGGTGACATGTCTGATCCATTTGGTTGAGCTAAGTAGTATCTGAAGCAAACTTTGTGCAGCCAGATGCACTTTACAAAGTCAGTGTAATAGCTGGATGACTGCACAATTGAAAGATGTCTCTGTTTCGGGAAGATTTAATTTGCTTGAAATTTGAGAAAATTGCTGAAACAGAACTGCTTTGTAGGAAAATGTATCAATTGAAATAGCATCTGGCCATAATAGCTTTCAATGGTGTAAAGATGATATCATTTCTGCAAACACAGAACAGATTGAAGGATGGAATTTTTTTTTGTTGTAATATATCGCTGTCCCTTACACCAGCATATTGTGCTGCATGGTTGGAGAGTCAAAGAGCACCTTCTGTTTTCCTATCCAGTTACAATTTTCGGAACGTTTTAAGAATTTTAAAGAAATGTTAAGCATTTCTTGTCACTGCTTGTGGATTTCCTGGTGTTTTACCTTGAACTTTTCAGCTTTAGTCTTGTCGTTCTCCAGGGCATTTCACTAGGATTTCTCCATTAATATTTAATGTCAGCCTTCAAAAGAAGTAAAACCTTTTGGTGTTGGCATAAAATGGTGGCATCAGCTCCTGGTAGCGTCAGTTCAGTCGGA